>JAQHUG010000150.1:5113560-5142288 GCA_028555095.1 Dicrostonyx torquatus
TGCCAGCACCATTCGTTAAAGATGCTTTCATTCTTCCATTGTATACTTTTAGCTTCTTTGTCAAATATTAGGTGTTCAAAAGAATACTGCTCAGGGTTTCAGTCAACTTCCTGTTGCCCGTAAGATGTAGGACTCTTAGCTACCTCTCCAGTACCATGTCAATCAGCCTCCGCATTGCCATGCTATTCACCAAGATGATATGGGCTGAACCTCTGAAAATGTAAGTGAGCCACCACAATTAAATACTTTCCTTATACTATTGCCATGGCTGGGAGGTAGTGGTGCACACCTTTAATCCCAGCACTTAGGAGGCAGTGGCAGGTGGATCTCAGTGAGTTTGAGACCAGCCTGGTCTACAAAGCAAGTTCCAGGATGGCCAGGACTGTTACACGAAGAAACTCTGCCTTGAAAAAAAAAAGCAAATAAGCATGAAAAGATATTCTTTGTCATCTGGGGGTGAAAGGCCAGTAGTTAGACTGTACTCTACACCTATCGGAATGCCTTAAATCCAAAATGCTGTCAACAATGGCTGTTGAGAATGGGGAGTAACAGGGGCGCCACTCACTGCCGGTGACAACAGAAAACATGAAGTCTGCATCAGAGACTGATGGCTTGTTACAAAACTAAATGCACTCTTATTATATGACCTGGTAAGTACCCTCCTCAGCATTTAACCAGATGAGACTGCCATTCACTCAAAAAAACAAAAATATGAGTGCTCGAATGTTTCTAGCAACTTTATTGATGACTGTCTATTTTTATTGCAGTTGAGATGTTCTTCCATGGCTGAAGGAATAAACTGTTCCATATGGACACAGGAATATTTATTATTCATTGCTAAACGAGAATAAAGTTCTATTGTCAATAACAACATGTATAGATGTGCCCATGCACATTGTTGATGGGGATGGAAAATATGGAATAGACACCACTTGCTTGAGAACATTATGCTAAGTGAAAGAAACCAATTTCCCAAAGAGAAATATTACTAACTACCTTTACTTGAGCTTCCTAGAGTTCTCAAATTCATAGAGAGAAAGTGGATAGGCAGTTTCTCAGGCTAGAGATGGGGAGATACTGTTTAATGGGTACAGAGCTTTATTTGGCAAAGATTAAATTCTGGAGACGAATAGAGATGATAGGTGGAAAACAGCGTGATGTACTTAATGTTACCAAACTGTGCCCTTGAATGAGGTGTGTGTGTGTGTGTGTGTGTGTGTGTGTGTGTGTGTGTGTGAGACTGTGGATGTCCAAGGGTACGGCTATTCTCAGAAGTGCACATCAAAGCCTGCAGCTTTGATGGAGGCCGATCTCCCAGGAACGGGTGCAGGGAGGCCGCTGACAAACCCATCTTTCCCTTTTGTGTGGTCTTTGCTGTTTTGTGTCTCGACGTCCTATTTATGCTTCAAGGTTTTTCCATCCCCTGGCTTACCAAGGACCCGTCTAGGCAGCCCTTCCTCTCCTGCAATGTTCTCTAGACCATAGACACTTCCTTATTTCAAGATCCCACAGTTCAATTTTGAGGGAATCAAACTGGCTACCCTGTATATGTGGCACAAACACAGTATCAGGGAACTTGTGAGCTGGTGTTTCCTGACAAATCCCCTTTGTCTTGTGAGCATCCCCTCTAGCTGCCAGCTGTTCTCAGGAGGAGCCAGGTGCCATCAGAGATGCCAGGTAAGAGAACTGACCATAGCACCAGTAACCTAAGCTAAAACTTGAAGAGTAACTGGCTCCGTATTCACTCAGAGTTATGGTTCCTTCCCATTCCTTTCCCCACAACTTTGTGATAATTGCTGTTTTCTCATAAATTTACACTGGAGGCAAAATAATATATGAGGCAAAGCTTATGTTATTCATTTTTGTATATGGATATCATTACATAGTATCACTTAAACAGTGGTTCATTAATTAACAAAAAATGAAAAATTTAAAAGCATTGATTTTTGTAAACCAAATATACAAGTTGACTCCATTATCTGATTGACCTTTAAAAAAAATCTAATCTTTCTGGTTTTGCAAAATGTACAGGCTTGATTGTATTAGGAGGGCAGAGAATGTTTTCTGAACCTTAGAAAAACACACTGGAGTGGATATCCTTACCATCAGTTATCTCAAACCCTGCAATGACCTTGTGAACTTCTCCTGGGAGATGAAAGAGATTACTTCCCCGGCTTGCCTGTGCCTAGAATCCTACGAACACAGACCATTGCACGGAAACTTGACTGGGAGAATCTCAGAAACATCTGTTTGATGTTTATTGCCTCAAACTAACTGATTTTTGAACCATCTTGGCCCCTTTAGTTGTTTCCTGTCTGTACCACACTCCTGCTTGTCTAAGGTGCCTTTTTCCCTATCTCTGTCCTGCAGGTCACCAAGTCCATTGAGTCAGAGTTCACCGAAGTCACTTTTTATCAGGTTCTGATAGGGTACCTCCTGTTACAGAGCAAGATAAGGCACAGTTACTCCATGGCGGTTGTGCATGTGAAGCCATCTGAGTGGGCAGCTGCCACCTGGGCTGGCCTTATGCGGTCGTTTCCCAACAGATCATTGTCTCACCTGTGTGACTAGCGGGAGGCACAGTCTAACTTTGTGGCTGTCCTGCGGCTTTAAGTACCTCTCGTGGCTGTGATTAATGAGCAGATAACTAACAGATTGGAGGCCAGAGAGCAGGAAAATATGAAAAAACAGAATATGGGTGTGGTCTTGGCTGCAGGGAACCCTGCTGTGCCCTCGCAGAACTATGAGCTGGGTGGCAAAGGCCACAGAAACAGTTCCCTTGCAGGCCTAGACTGTGGAAGTCTGTTATCCTGCCGTGTCTATACTTCCAAAATCCTGAGGTTAGGTTCCTTGTTTCTCCTGGCTTCTGAGGGCTTTGGATTTTCCTTGCTTGGTAGCAGCAGGAATCCATCTTTGGCTCTATTTGTGCTAAGCTCTCTTCCTTCTGTGTCCATAGCAAAGGCTGTATCACGAGTGCCTGAGAAACTTGGAGTGAATGTAAAATAATTGATTGAACAAAGCAGGCGGGGATATAGCAGAGGAGCTTGTGTCATGTTCCTTTTACCTTAGGCAACTTACTTCTTTCAGCAAGGGCTGAGAGGATTTTCTTTTGCTTGTGACTTTGCCGTCACTTTGTTGCTTGTTTATTTGCAACAGTATCTCACTATGTATCAGTGGTTGGCATGGAACTCACCTGTGCCAGCCTCCCAATTGCTGGAGTTAAAGGTGTATACCACCATGCCCAACCAAATTAAGGGTTTGCAATTCCAACTTTCCGAGTGAGGGCACCTAGTCTCTCGAGAAAGTAGAGTCTCATTCCTGTCAGTGCACAAGTAGCATTTGAGTCCAAGTTGCTCTGTCCCCAGGCTCAACACTTTCGCTTGTTCTACCCTGATTTACATGTCTTTACTGAAGGAGGTAAATGCACTAGTCACAAATCCAGCAGAGTGGATGTGGAGGGCTGTGGACAAGGAGACTGTCAACAGAACAAAGAAGCTGATGAAGACTGAAGATTCCTCCTGGATTTCTAAGCAGGCTCTGCCATTTTGGTTTGTTTTTGGTTTTGAGACAGGGTTCCTCTGTGTAATCCTGGCTGTCCTGGAGTAGAGTAGGCTGGCCTTAAACTCAGAGATCTGCCTGCCGTTGCTTCCTACACGTTGGGATTAAAGATGTGCATCACCATCACCTCTTTTCCAACACTTGAGCTCAAGACTCTCTTAATTTTCTCTCTGATGCTCTATCTCTGGACTAGCCCTGCCCTTCAGAAGGCATGCAAAGTCCCTTGACTAATCACTTCTTGTCTCTTCTCTACCTGCCCTTGACAAGCTTATTCTCTCAGGATCACAGAGTACTCGTGTACTACAAAGAGGGAGAGAGCATATAGATCAGTTAGAGACTTGACAACGACAACATGGAGCTAGGAGTGCAGAAATGGAAGTATCTACTTGTAAAGTTTCTGAATGTATACACACGAAGCAGTATATCGCCACTTGAAAGCAGGCAGCGATTAGTTAAATGTGTACACTAAAATTCCAGAAATAGCCACAGAAATAATGATATAGATAGAAACCCCTGAAGCCACAGAGATTAGATGAAATAAAAATAATCATTCTACCAAGAAATATACACAAATAGTCAGTGAGCACTGGCAAAGCTGCTGTGTTATTAGTTGTCAGGGAAATGCCAATCAAACCTCTAGTGACTTTCTGCTTGATACCCAACAGGACGGCTGTAGGCAAAAAGACAGATACTAACAGATGTTGAGACAATGTCGAGAAGGAAGAATACTCAGACACTGCTGGAGGGAACATAAAATCAGGCAGTAACTTTGCAATAGCTTGGCCACTGTCAATATCATCCAGCAATTCTATCCTAGGTACATTATCAGGAGAAATTAAATGTGGCTACTCAATGTCATACACACCAGTGTTACAGTAGCATCATTTGAAGTTACCAGAAAGTAGAAGCCAACCTAAAAGTCTGCCAACTAATGAATGGATAAAGAAACATGGTGTGTGGTAAAATTCATTCAAGAAAAAAGGAGTGAGGTATTGACATATGTTATAACATAAATGAGACTTGGAAAAAATCTCATGCTAAATGACAGAAGCGAGTCACAAAAGACTGTACTATAAGATTCCACTTATATGAAATGTCTAGAATAGGAAAATTTGTAGCAACAGAAAATAGACTAATATGTATGTGCTTAGGGAAAGTGGAGAGGGTAATGAAAATGGGGGGCCCAGTGGCAACAGCTGAAGAATAGAATTCTTTTTTTTAAAGTTTTGTTTTTTTAAAATATTTGTTTATTTATTATGTATACAATATTCCGTCTGTGTGTATGCCTGCAGGCCAGAAGAGGGCACCAGACCCCTTTACAGATGGTTGTGAGCCACCATGTGGTTGCTGGGAATTGAACTCAGGACCTTTGGAAGAGCAGGCAATGCTCTTAACCTCTAAGCCATCTCTCCAGCCCAAGAATAGAATTCTTTAGACAGCAATAAAATGTTTTATAATTGACGATGATAATTCCAAAACTTTTTACACCTTAAAATGATTGAAGCGAGTACTTTATGTAGGTGAAGTTCATAGCATATGAACTATCACGAAAATTGTTATAAAAATGTAGTCAGTCCAAATGTAAGCGGGGAAAAGAGAAAAAGAACAGATGGAACAAATAGAAAGAAAGCAAACTGTCCAATCTAAATCTACGGCATCAGTCATCCCATTCATTTAGATGCATCTGTGCTTCAGTCTGAAGACTTGAATCCAGATACTGGATTATCAACAGCAACAGAAAAAGAACAAGCTTTTCTTAGTCTGTTTCCTGCTGCTATAACAGAACACTCAAACTTAGTATGTGATTACGAACAAAAGTATATTCAGCTCATGGTTCTGAAGGCTGGGAAGGCTGGGAACGTAGGACTGGCATCTGGTAAAGACCTGGCCAGTATTACCAAATGGAAATGCAATGGCACAGGAAAGCAGTCAGAAGGGTATGAAAATATCAGAGGAGAAGGAGGAGAGAGGAGAGGAAAGGGTCATATTAACAATAGCATGACTGTATTATTCCTATGACAAGTTCACTTCAAATAAAATAAAAAGCATAAATGCATTAGAAGTAGAATGAGAGAGGAAGATGTCCCTTACTAATATTATTTTCAAAAAATCTGGAGTGTATATATTAATACCAGACAGTGTAGATGTCAGAGCAGACAATATCACTAAGAACAAAGAAGGTAACTTCAGAATGATACAAAGGTCAGTCTCATCAGGAGGCTACAACAACCGTAAGTGCCTATAGGCGGAATACCAGAGCTCACAACTACACAAAGATAAACCTTACGAATCTCCACAGGAGAAATAAAGGTGGTCTTGATTATCTCAGATGCTTTAATTCAACCCCTTGTTCTATAACAACAAATGGCCACTGAAGGTTCTCTAATCCAGTACTCTTAGTCTTCTAAGTGAGGAAAACGGGACCTGGCAAAGTCAACCACCTTGTCCAAGGTGTCAGAGTTAATTAATGCCAGAGCCTGGCTGTCAGCCTATGCCTGTTGATTTCTTCTGATGTAGTGACGCCTCAATTCCACATAAAGCTGTGCAGAGAGCTTGGAATGAAGTAGGAGTCCCAGCAAGTAAGTACTGGTGTTTGCAGGAGATGATCCCTTCCAGACCTTTACATAAAGAAAGGGAGAAGCACTGCTGGAGGTGCTAGGGGAACACCGGTGACATTCAGGTGCTCCCCCAACCCCGGCATTTATGCTTTAGTGAGGAAGAGAAGGCAACATATGATGTAGAAGAGGTGAATGCTATTAAGGGAAATAAGGTAAGAGGAATGAGTGAGTCACAGTGTTTAGAGACTGTGACCTGCTATAGCTTGGATCTGATCCCCACCCACCCATCCCCACCACCTCCACCCCCCTCCCCACACACATACATATTCACATACAAGACTCCTGTGTTAGAAGCTTAGTTGCTTGCTTATGGTATAATTGAGAGGTGGAATCATTAGAATCAGTAGATGGAGACCCAGAGAGAAGTAACTAGGTGGTTGTGGGGGTGCCCGCCCCTTCCTTTGTTTTTCTGTGTACCATACGGTAAACAGAACTCTCCTATAAAGTATTATCATGCCACAGGCCCAAAGTAGCAGAGCCAAGCAGCCATGGCCTGGCATCTCTGAAACCATTAGCCCAAATAAATCTTCCTTTCTTGTAAGCTGATTGTCCCAGGCATTTCTAGCATAGCAATGGAAACTTTACTCTTGCAAGATAAGTCAGCCAGAGAACGCATAGAGACCCCCTAAAAGCTGAAAAGAAAGTCTTTATCCCTGGTCAGTGGCCACATGAGGAACTTTTCCAAATAATGCTGCCCCCGTCTTCACAGGTCTTTGTCTTTTATGCACAAAAACCACATCCTGGTTGACACACCTCAGTTAAGAAGAACAGTTAGCAAGAAATAGAAGCACAGAAGCCAGAAAGCAGCATTCGTACATTGAGGGATTTTCTGGATCCTGCAACTATGGATCAGGTCTTTGATGGATCAGGCCTTTGTTCCAGTTTTGGCAGGTGTTGGGACCCACATGCTGCATTTTAAGGTCATGATGGTGTCTCTAATGATGTCAGTTGTGCCTGTTACACGACTGTAACACAGGTCTGGACGCCTGTTACATGACTACACACACTTCACGGTATTTTCCTAGAAAGTGGTAGTCGTGTGAAAGAAACATACACCGAAGACTGCCCATGGTGTCTCTTGGGCTCTGTCCTAGTTATTGTCCTATTGCTGTGATAAACACCATGACCAAAAGCAAGCTGGGGAGGAACGCTGGCTTACACATCCAGATCACACTGGACCATTGAAGGAAGGCAGGGCAGGAGTCATAGAGGAATGCTGCTTACTGGCTTGCTCGCCATGGCTTGCTCAGCCTGCTTTCTTATACAGTCCTAGATAACTTGTCTAGGGGTGGCACTACCCAAAGTGGGCTGTGCCCCTTCACATTAATCATTAACTGAGAAAATGCCGTAGACTTGCCTACAGGACATTTTGATGGAGGCAATCTTTTATTGAGACTCCCTCTTCCCAGGTGACACTAGTATATGCATGACAAAACTCAGCACAGGCTCCCCGAAACTTTCTTTATGATCCTTTTCTGCTTCCCTTGTGGATAAAATAGCCCAAATTCTCTCTCTGTCTTTAACGTTTTCTTCAAAAAGATCACAGTTCCCCTCAGAATATGTCTGTCAGATGTGATTCATGGAAGGGCCAGTCTTGGGCCTTAATAAGTAATTTTAAGACAGCAATGACTGCCTTCCAAGGCCCCTAGGTCCTTGTGAATGAGAGAAGAGCTGTTCTGGGCTTTATCAGACTTTTACTGTCCTGTAACTCATTTCGTGAGAGTGTTGGGACTGTGGTTGACGTTGGCTGTTGCAATTCTGCTGCCGTTCTTGATGCTTTGATGTGGAACAAGCTTTGGCACATTTCACTCAGACTCAAGGAAGATTAGAGTCCTGACTCTCAAGTTTGGCATTGGAAGATTTAGCAACACCCCCCCCCCGCATACACACACTTAGATCCCTCTGATTTTCTCTGGAATTCACTCAGGGAAGGGCCTCAGGGACGTGTTTAATCTGGTTCCCATACACTGAACTTTATAGAAGACAGCATCATGTTGCAGTGTCAAAAGACTGGATATACCAAGATGGGATTGTGACAATTGTCCTGGGGGTTCTTATGTTTGGCCAGGGCTGGGAGTCACTGCTGTTGAGACTGTCTCCCCACTGTAACTTTTCTTGTACACTATCACAACTTAGGATTTTATTGAGCACCATCTGCATATGGGGATGCCTTCCTGTGTATAAGACAGCAGGCAACAGGATTCGCTGTAGATAGAGGCTATTCAAACAAAATAACCCAACAGAGAAAACAATAGAATGCAATTCAGGCTAACACTGTTGTCTGCCTAGAGTCTGAGCCTGAGGTCAGCATTTTTCCCCGGAGAGACATTAACAGATGTGAGAGCATATTATCGTCACAGTGGCCTCAACTGAGAGCTTCTCCTGGAAGCTCTAGAGTGGCAGGCAGAGAGATTAAAAGGGAGGGACTTCCCACAGAGAAGCTTAATGGTGTTTAATGCCATCTCTGGGCCCTTCTAAATCCCTCTTCCTTTTAGACATCAGATCACACTCTAGGGATGCTCTGTGAGATGTGGGGTAGCCATTCATTCATTTTTAAGGGAGGTAAGGCTGTAGGGTTGGAAACCCACCAAACAGTTTCCTGATATTTGGGAGACCATGGTTACAAAGAATATTGATGGTGTTGTTGAGAGGGAAAAGAAGGGAGAAACAGAAGATAGCATCAGGAGAATGACTAGGTGCTAGTGTTGACAGTGAAGACAAGCCTACTGCTTCTGCCAGGTGAGTCTGAGGAGGGAGCTAGGACAGGTGAGGTCACCTGCTGTCTCTATGTATGTGCCAGCCTTCCTCTCTTCTTCTTCCTCTTCCTTCCCAGGTCCAGGACAGGCCTCTTTTCTTCTGACCTATGGCTGAGCCTCCCCTTCCCACCCCCAGCAGCACGGGTTGTAAGGCATCGCTTTAGTTGGTTGTAAGGTAGAAACCGTTGTTTTGCTTCCCAGGTGCCACCAAGAAGAACATATCATAGAAGCATTCAATAAACTGAAACTTACTGGAATTTCAGCTTTTTTAGAGCAAATGGAAGCTTTATTTCTTAAGTGTCATGGCAAGACTCTAACGTGTTTAAAGATTAATAAACATTATATTCTATAATGGTAATTCTGGAGGGGGATGTGGGCCTGTGATGGGAAACGCTCTCCGTTGGGGTATGTAAGTAAACTTCTTACTCTGTTACGGCTTTACCACAATGATCACCAACCAAATGCTCCATAAAAAATAAAAGGCCAATTGGAAGTCTTTTAGGATGTCAGGAGAGTGATGAAGGAGTTCGATTATCAACAATGGAGTGGAACAGTCTATTGGTCAGTAGACAGATTTAATGGGGGCTCCTCAGTTTTATGGAAGATGTGGTTGAGTGTTCTGGTTTCTAATTGGTAGGATCCTCAATTTAAGAGCCTAGTACTAAGCTACTTAAAGAAATTGAAATGGATGCAGGTTCTGTGCATTCACCTATGATAGGTCCTGAATTAGACATCGGACCATGGTGATGAGCAATGCAGGCAGGGCCTTACTTACTGTCTTGGTTCTTCTTGAGCACATGCGACTGAGACCCACAGGAAGGAATGAAATTTGCTACCGCCAAGTGAGAGCACCCACGGAGTTCCTGAAAAGCGTATTGCTAGTACCAGCATCTGTGGAGATGGGATGCTAGGAGGAGCTGAACAAAAACTTGAACTCTTTCACTCTATTCAGAGGCATTTGGATTCTGAACCTTGTCTTCTTGACCCAAGTGTTCAGGGGACTTCTTGTTCTCACCAGTGTTAAGAGCTCACGGACCAGTTCCTCAACAATGAAGAGTTTCAGGACCTCTGGCCACAGTTGAACCTCGTCACTCATGGGGGACCAACTGGGCTAGTTGGAACCTTCAGTGTCACCTTAGCTCTGCTGTGACAACTTATCTGCCTGAAAGGTTTGGCATTATCTGTCCAGACTGTGCCCTAGAATACACCAAGGCCATCCTCTGAAAGTACAGCTGCCCCCTTCAACCGGCTGTGCTCACGGAACAGAACGCATGAGGAAGGAAGATCCAGAACACGGTTGGATACCCTGTGTTTGTTCACTTCTGGTTGGGAAGACCACATTTGCAGGGAGACAGAGGTCTTTGAGCTACATCACTACCTTGACTCTTTAAGCAATGCATCTTTCTGAGCACCCTAGACCTAACGCTACTGTGTAACCTTGCACACGAGGAGAAGCTTGTATTTATTCTGTAGGTAGTTTCATATACCAACCAGAAAGTTTGACGAGGTTAAGAATATTCTTATAATGGCTATATTCTAATGAGTCTCCTCTTTCTTTCTTTCTTGCTTGCTTGCTTTTTTTCTTTCTTCCTTCCTTCCTTTCTCCCTCTCTCTTAGATTACAAAGTAATTTAAAGCTAGGCATGGCAGCTATGAATACTTGATAAGGCATTTGAATACTTGATCCCTAGTTGGTGAGTCTTTGGGGAGGCTTAGGAGGAATGGCCTTGGTGGAGGAAATGTGTCACTGGTTTTTAAAATCTTTAAGGTTTTAAAAGATTCCTACCATTTTGAAGTCTCTTTCTTTGCTTCATGTTCATGGTTCAGGGTGTGAGCTCCCAGCTCTCAGCTTCCAGATCCAGTTGTCATGGCAGCCTGCTGCCCCACTTCCCTCCCATGATGGTGACTTATCCCCCTGGAGCCATAAGCTCCTAATAAACCCTTCCTTATACGAATTGCCTTGGTCATGGTGTTTATCACAGCAATAGAGACTCTAAGGTAGTGGCGTGTGGCTGTAATCCCAGCACCTGAAGAGTTGTGACAGGAGTATTTCTGAGCACTTAAAGCCAGGCTGAACTACACAACAAGGAATAGGCCAGCCAGGGTTACATAGCAAAAATTATAAAACTCAAATGAACATACAAAAAGGAAACATAATTTAATAGGCTTAGAATCTAATAAGTAGAGATCTTCTCTCCAGTGAGTGGTGGCATTTAAATACTAGGAGTGCTGGTTCATTTTCAAAGCCTCAGGGACCAACAGGAAATATCTGGGGTTCTGAAGCTGGAATCAGGTAAGGAGAAAGATTATAAAGCCATAGGCCACTTTCCTTTGAGTCAGAGAGCAATCATCTTGTTTTACTGGTGCGGAACCTCCAAGATACAAATTAAACAACACTGAAAAACAAGTCTCGGCTATCATTTTTTTTTTTTAGAAAGTAACTTTTCAAAACTTATATATAAAATAAAATTTATCTATATATGTATCTTCTTTATTTGGTGCCAGTGTGTATGCAACAGCTTTTGTCTTTATTTAAAATGTATATAAAGCATCATATATAATTATTTTTGTCACTTTCTTTATTATTAAAAGTGATGCTGGGTTTTAAAGAGCAGAGTACTTGAAATCTCTTTCTCTTCCATTACACATGTATCTGATGGGAAGAAGCAGGCTTCTCGATTTCTGCTAACATATGTGATCAACCAGCCCATCTGTAAACAAGCATGGAGACTCTAAAGAGGGATTATTTTGACAAACATGTTTTTGTTCATTGTTGAAATGTCCTTTGTCATATCAACAAGCTAAAGGAAGAAAAGGCTACATGATTATATCAATCAGTAGAGTAAAAAAACTTCATAAAAATTCAGTATCCATTCATGATACAAACTTATCAAACTAGGAACACAGGGGAACTTCCTCGAATTGTCAAAGAAGTCCACAAAAAGCCTAAAGGTGATATCACGTTTAATGTTGAGAAACAATAAGTTTCCTGCTAAGATAAGAAAAAAGGCAAAGATAATCCTGACCACATCATGCTGGGTATCCATCCAGCCATTGCAATGTGGAAATAAAGGAAAGGAAATAAAGGTATATAAACTTAGAGGAAAGAAGTCATTTTTTTTAATTCATAGAAAACATGATTACATATGCAAAAAATCTAAGATAATCGACACACACTATATACTATAGCTTATAAACAATTTTATTAGGGTTTCTAGATAAAAGGTTAATCTATAAAACTCAGTCATATTCCTTCATGTCAGCAATGCAGATAGGGAAATTAAAAAAGAAACTATATGGTTTATATTAGTATCCTCAAAAAGTAAATACTTAAGTATAGATCTAACAAAAACATGTGTAAGAGTCCCTATGAGACAGTACATAAAATGCTGATAAAAATATAAAAGACCTGGCTGTAAGGTGGCTCAGCAGGTTAAGGCACTGTCTTTCAAGCCTGACACCTGTGTTTGGGACCCACATGGTGGAAGGAGAGAACTGACTCCCACAAGCTGTCCTCTGACCTCCACACAGGTGCCATGGCACGCATGCTCTCTCCCACACTTAGAACTTAGAAAGCAAATGTTTAATAAATAAGTTAAAAGAACTAAGTAAATGGAAAGAATCCCATGTTCACTATGAGAAAGACTCAATATGGTCAAGTTCTTCAAATCTCACCAACAGATTTCATACAATCCCAGTCAAAAATCTAGCATGTTATCTTTAGATGCTAAAAACAAAGCAAAAACCCAAACCCATCCCAAACCAAAACACAACAATGATAAAAACAGATTCTTAGGTGTTCATGTGGAGACAAAATACACAGTAACTGACTTAATACCGAGGGGAAATCACACATTTAACTCACACTGCCTGAATTTGAGATGGTAAAATTCAAAGTAACCAAGGCAGTGTAGAGAGAATGTAGGATACTTGCCTACCATTTGCTTGCATGAGGTGAAAGGTTCAATTCCCGGCACCAACAAATGTATCAATAAGTATCTCAGAGAACCCGGGCATAGATTCACATAAATACAGTCAGCAGATTGTTTTTTGGCTCTAGATCTTGTTTATGTATTTTAAGTCACAATCCTCCTGTGTTAGTCTCACAACAAAATTAAAACTGTAGCAAAGACATGAATATAAAACTATAGAACCTCTATAATATAACATCCAGGGAGACGTCTAAAGGATTTGGGGATTCGTGGGAACATTTTAGGTACAGTCTCTGAAAGAAAGGGATGGTAAGATGGAATTGTTTAAGATTGAAAACCTCTCCAAAAAGCACTACTAAGAGAATGAGAAGACAAGACACGGACTGGAAAAATCTATTTGCAAAAGACAAGTCTGATAAAGGACTATTATGTAAAATGTACAAAGAATTCTTACAAACTTGGCAAAAGGAAATGTAAAACTTGATTAGCATTTTTAAGGGCCTGGGGGAACCTGTATAAGCGTGGAGATCTGAGTTTCACCCCCAGCACCCACTAGAAAAGCATGGGGACATGTGGCTGTAATCCCAGAGCTGAGGAGGCAGGGCCAGGCAGACCTGGGGGACTTGCTGACCAGACCACCTAACTGAGTCAGCAAGCCTCAGGTTCCAGTGAGAGGTGCTGCTGGAAAAAAAAGCAGGGTGAATGGCTCTGAAGAATGGCATTGAGGCTGACCCCTGGCTTCCTATGTGCCAGAATTTTAAAAATCGCTCACAGGTCAACCAAAGAAGAGACACGATGGCAACAGTCAAAGTGGTCCACGTCGCATTTTTGCAGCAAGCTACTAATTAAAACCACAGTAAAATGCCACTACACACTTATTAGAATAGCCAAACTCCTAGTCCTTGATGCCACCATTAAACAACAGGAACTCTCGCTTATTGTTGGTGGAGATGTAAAACAATGCAGTCATTTTGGAAAGTAGTTTGGTAGTGCTCATAAAACTGAAGATGAGATTTAGCAATTACACTCGTTTCTGTATTCTTTTCCCAGGGAGCGTTCAGTCATCCTAAAAAATGCCTCATCCTTAGCCATCAGGACCAGCTTTTGGAGGAAGGCAAGAGGGATCTGTGCATGACCTGAGGGAGGAAGGAAAGTGTCCCATATAGTCACTCCATATAGTCACAGTAAAGAAACTGGGAAAACTGAACCAATGGAGTCCATGGTTTATACAGAGGAGAAGATGCAGGACTTATAAGTAGGAAGAGGAGCTGCCTACTCATGCTCTTGGACTCCAAGAGATCTAGGTAGGACAGCACTGTTCTCACCTCGAAGTGCCTCTCTGACACAAATTCCGCCGTTATCTGTGCTGCTTCCCCAGCTTGCAAGGAAGCACACAGCACACACAGCATTATTGGAAACCCCAAGAAGCCAAGTTTCAGTGTGTCTGCCATTCTTACCTCAGTTATTCTTGAGAGGTGTTCTGACTAAAACCACAACACAAACAACAACAACAACAAAGCAACACAGAAATCCAGAGCCTGAGCCAAATCTCAGGGCAGAAGGCCAGCAAGACATCTAAAACATCTGCTGGTTCTCTTCTGCATTTAGACACGAAGCTGACCCATCATGGGCCCCAGGAGAGCATTACACTCTCCTCACAACCACACAGCAACACCATTGATAGAAATACAGACAGACCTATTTCCTAAAGATGGATTCTTTCCCTGCATTCTGGGTGGCTGGAACAAGGTGAATATGCCACTCCTGGTGACCCCAGGCTCTTTCTCTGGCCATAATCAGGACCACAGGGGCCACTAAGAGGTTTGTCACCTTCCTATGAGAAGAGTTTCATTCCAGGCCAGCTATGAAGGAGGCAGGAAGATGGACGCAAATCAGGGGTGGGAAGCCTCAGGCGGTGAGCAGTGAGGCCGTGGTGCGCACAAAAGCTGTTGGGAAGGCCAAGCAGCCCCCTCTGTAATCTGTATGGAGCAGAAAGATGTAGACAAAACCCAACCCAAGACAGTGCAAACAACAGGGTGGATTAGATGCTGTCAGCTGGGTGAGAGCAGGAATTCCTCCCTGTGGCATACCCCTGACTCACCTGGTCGACACAGCTGGATGCAATGGAGCTGGGAAGTGCAGAAATGGCCAGGGCTTAGTATAGCCAGGTCTAGTTGGCAGGGCACCTAGCTGCTCCAGGGCCCTCAGAGGTACATGTTCAGCTCTAAGGAGCTGCCCAGGAACAGAGGAGAGAGGCTGGGCACTTCAGAGACTGAACTCCCTTTGTTTCCCCACTTCCCCTCATGTCCTCTCTCTTCTGTTCCATGTCTGTGTCCTGTAGAAAACACAAAACACACAGTGGTGAGCAAAGTCATTGTTCTTGTCTCAGAGTTGACACATTTTTCTGGCAGATACGGCTGTCAGCGAACCATCCTCTGCAACTTTGCAAGGGGAAATCCCTGAGCGCTTGAAATCATCTTGTGGCCAAACTGAAAAGAAAACAAAAACATCCCAGAAGGGAAC
The DNA here is from genome assembly GCA_028555095.1 of Dicrostonyx torquatus. Lineage (NCBI taxonomy): Eukaryota > Metazoa > Chordata > Mammalia > Rodentia > Cricetidae > Dicrostonyx > Dicrostonyx torquatus. The sequence goes on from JAQHUG010000150.1 coordinate 5,128,947, forward strand.
CACTACCTGGAGGGAAAGGGGATGGGTGTTACTGTGTGTGAACAGGGCTGCCTTGGGAGTTGTGCTACTCTCTTCCTGCTGTGAGGGGTCACCGTGATGTGCTTTGACTTCTGACCTCTGACCTCTCTCATAGTCTATGAATGCCTGGGCACTGCCGAATAGCTTCTCTGCCCTTGGGTCTCTACCGGGCTCCTCCTATGGGCCCATCTGCTGCAGCTGGACTGGATGAAGGTTCCAGAGGTCTCCCAGCGCTGGGCCTGGGAGTGGGCTGTGCTGCTCTGATTCTCCCCCGTGTGGCCTCTCCTTGCTGATGAGCTAGATGTCTCCAGCCTAGCAGCTAGGTGCTACAATATGGTGAGAGGTGTGTGGTGGGGAGGCCTCTGGGAGGCTGGCTTACCTGGACAGCAGGCACAGTCTCCTCAGGTTGGGCTGTGGCAGAGCACCAGATATCCAGAGACGTGGGGGGCATGTCTTAAGATAGGCTTTCTATTGCTGTGATAAAGCACCATGATCAAAAAGCAAGCTGGGGGAGGAAAGGGTTTATTAGGCTTACACTTCCACACTGCTGTTCAACACTGAAGGAAGTCAGGATAGGAACTCAAACAAGGCAGGATCCTAGAGGCAGGAGCCGATGGAGAGGCCATGGGGACGGGGCTACTTCCCATGGCTTGCTTAGCCTGCTTTCTTATAGAAAGACCAACCAGCCCAGGGATGGCACCACCCACCATGGGCTGGGCGCTGCCCTCCCTTCCCCATTGATCACTGTTTGAGAAAACGCCTTACAGCTGGATCTCATGGAGGCATTTCCTCAGCTTAGGCTCCTTCCTCTGATGACTCTAGCTTGTGTCAAGTTGACACACAAAGCCAGCCAGTACAGGGCCTTTGTTGCTAGGTGGAGTTTAAGCTGAATGGCCACATGCAGATTCCACAACTGGGTGTGAAGGCCACAGGGACTTCTGTGGACACTGTCCAGGTACCTATCAGTTGTCCTTCTCTGCCACCCCATGGAATGACTTGCAATGGGGCAGGCCTGATACAGAACGTTCCAGAGCCCTGACAATGCCAGGACTTTCATCAGATCCAAACAGAGGGAACACTTTAGCACACAGGGACAGAACTAATGTCGAGGTCACACAAATAGGAGTCGTTGCTTTGATAACACTGCTCTTCAGAACAACATCCGTCTTGGCCAATGCATAAGGTTGGTGCCAAGGTCCCTGTCAACAGCTGTTTGGACATTATTGATTTGGGAAGTGGGGATTACTTTTGCTTTGAAGGGACTGGGAGTTTGTGGGTTGAGACATCATTTCCTCATTACTTTCAAGTTTTACATTAAGCCTTACTTCCCTGGGATGTCCTTTAGAGGATGCTATCATTATTTTACGGTCATGTGCCGTTTTTCTCCTCTTTAACATTCAGTATTCTTCCTAACTTCTTGTCTACATCCCTGCAGCCCAAAGGCTCTGGGACTAGAGGAAACCAGAATTTGACTCGTTACTGTCTCCCAGAGCCTGTACGATGGTATCGAAACTGGAGACTGGCCAAACTTCCACCACCTCTCCTTGGTCACTCTTTATCTTTTAAACTGCTGACTGAAAAGTGAAAGGTCTCTGACCTGCTCCTCTCTGAGTAAGCCTTAAATGAGAACTGGGTTGTAAGGGACAAAGGCCACTCCGTGTGGCATTTGGCTGGAATGATACAACCTCTGCCGTCTTCATGTAACTCAATGGTCAGCTAGAATTCTAATCTTTAGAGGATGAAGAACATTCCTTTAAATTTTTGTTCCTTCTATAACAAGCCCGTAACCAACCTCTCCACGTTAGTGTTGATTCTGGGAAGTCCAATATGCTCTAGGTTATCTCCCAGGCTGGTTTCCTATTAACTTGTCCCCTCTCACCCTTTTCAAGTGCTAGCCTTCTTTCAGTTCTGCCTTACCTTGCCCTACCCCGTTTTCATCTTTTAAGTTAAAAAGATATTCCTTTAGAATTATTGTTTTTGAAGATTTGCCTAAGTTTATTGGCATATAATTTAGCTGCCCAAAACTGTATATTTAAAACATACCATTTTCTTGCTTTTGACATATGCAACCAGTACCTCTCAAGCAATATCCCAACCACCCACCTTGAAAGTACTCTGTGCCCTTTTTAGTCTGTTCCTTCCTCTTTCCATCCCCACGCAGTCACTGGTACGTTGTCTGCACACGGGCAGTTTCTATTTCCTAGCCTGTATATGAACCATGCGGCATGTTCTCTCTTTCCCCAGCGTCTTTCACGTTGTGAACTGATTTTGAGTTTCTTTTCTGTTGTTTCCTTTGTTAAATAGTTTACCTTTATTGCCCAGCAATATTCCAGAAGTGTTTTTTTTCCCCCCGCTACTTGTTTTCTGTTGCTAAAATGAAAGACCTGGACAAGGTACTTGTGAAGAAGAGCTTTCTTTGGCCCACGGTCCTGGAGTCATCAGGGAATAGTGCTGGCATGACTGCCCTCTCTGCACGACCTCATGGCACATGGCATCATAATAGCAGAAGAAGGAGGTAATCAAGAGACTGGGAGCCACAGCGAGAACGAGACCCAGCATTGATCTTACTGCAATAGGGCTCTCCAATGACTGACTCGGGGCCTTCAAACATCCCACTACTCCCTTCAACAGGTGGCAACTCAGTGACCTCCCAAGAAGTGCCTTAAAATATAAAAGTCTGTCGCTTCCAGATATCATCATCCTGAGGGCTGAGCTCCCAACACTTGAACCACTTGGGGACAAACTCAGACCAAGCCCAAACTGATGGACTTGAAGTTGTCAATCTTTGACTACAGCAGACCTACAAACAGCCCTGTAGAGGGTTTGGGGCTTTGTGCTTTCTTTCCTCTCTGGTGAGTACCCGTAAGTGGAATGGCTGCGATGTCCGCCAAGCACACTTTTAACTTTCAAGGAACCATGGAGCTAGTCTGCAAAGTGGTTGTGCCAACTTCAGCTCCCACTAGTGCTATGTGGACGTTTCATCTGTTCTGTCGCCAGTCTGATCATCAGCCGCCTGACACTGTCATCTTGGGGTGTGTGCACTGGTCCAGGTGTATCAACGCACTTCTGTTTATCTACCTGCTGCCTTCCTTTCTTTTTTTTCCCTTTCTATCTTCTTATTCTTCCTCTGGGCATTCTTGTCAAGTGAGATCAGCATGCCGGCGAAGGGAGCTGACTGAGAGAAAGTTGGCAGCAGACTGGAGGGGGTCAGCTCAGCCTGTGCCAGCCTTGGTGAGGATGCAGGCCTGCCTGAGGCAAGGTAGATTCCATAACTATTCCCCAGGGACCAGGACTCCCCTCCCCACATTCAGGTCCCGATCTTCAGGGTGTCCCTCATTTGTAGGAGTGAGGGTCCTAATATCCCTAGCATTTCACATCTGAACGCCGACTGCCTGCATTCAAATCAGAACCCTTGGCCAGATGGTTGGGTTAAGATCACTAACAGCCCTGGGTCAAAGTATGCAACGTATCATAGTTCCACATCACTGCCACATGGCCGGGTTTGTTTAACCAAATACTCCAGGTATCCATTTGTAACACATCAGGCCCTTTAATCTTTAACTAAATTATCATTTCACAATGTGATCCAAACACTGTTTTGGAAAGCAGCCTGCACTTCCCAGTATCATTTCCTTCCGTTTTAGTGATTAGATTTGATACTTAACAGAAACATGCCCTTATTTTCCCAGAGAGCTAACTTTGCAAATGGCAGCATATGTACAAGGTCTGTGAACGCACAGGAGATACATGGTTCCCAGGCATTCCTGGATGAATGACGTCTCTCTAAGAAGAGAAAAGGCCTGAAAATGGTTAAGAGAACTGAGACAGATACCATTTGATCCCCTGCCTGAGACTTTCGGGAGCCCTGGACTCGCTGGGCAAGCCTACCTCACCTGAAAGACTGCAGCTTGCCCCAGGCAGCCTTAAACAGCTCCACCCAACAAAAACAGAGCTCAGTAAAAGCCTAGGTTCCAGAGAAGTAGAGAGGCTCACAAGGAACCCTGTGGGCCATCCCCACTGCCCGCCCAGTCTCTAAGCCCCGCCCTCGACTCCGCCCCACCAGGCTCACGAATGGTCCCGCCCCCTGGCGCTCGCGCCCCGCCCCTACGTGCCGCGGGAGGGCGGGAGGAGGAGTTGGCGCGAAGGAGGCGTGGCTGTGCCGGCGGAGGCGCGGGCGGACCGAGAGACCCGACTTTAGCTGTGACACCCGCGGCGAGCAGCGGCGGGTTCGCGGCGCGGAGCTCAGGACGCGCTCCGCTGTGTCTCGCGCCCGAGTTGGGCGCCGGGCTTTGGCTGGATCAACGCAGAGGCGACGCCGCAAGTCCTGGTGCAGCTTCGGGGGCCGAATTTCACCGCCGCTCCTGTCGCTCTTGAGCAGCCACTGCCTGCCCCGGGAGAACGGCACTGAGTTTCCCCCGCAGAAGGAGCCGGGACGCGCGCGGCGAGCCCCAGGGAACCGGGGGCCGACCCCAGCAGAGCGGCGGAGAGGTGGGACGGGATCGGAGGGCCGCGGGTGGGTCCCTGAGCCTCTGCTCGGTGTCTGTGCTCGCTCGCTCAGCTCTGAGTTCCCAAGTTACAGTGCCCTGTGCGCTGTAGGGGCTTCGTATTCTTGTCTGTCGCTGGAGCTCCGGTGGGGGCGTCCGAAGTGAGGAGGTGGCTCCAGCGCTGCCAGAGAGGAGAGACTTGAGGCTAGTGGGGATAGCTCTCTTCGCGTTTTGGACCTTGTGTGATAAATAATCCGAGGAAAACTCACAAGGGGCAGCCTCCCAGCGTCTGCGTTTTCAGGAGTTGCCCTTGTCCCCCACTAGTTATGAACTTCCAACACTACTGGAGTGCTAAGGGCTGATTGATTAATTTCAGTCAATTTCCATGTCAATTTCTAGGTGGCTCAGCAAAATTTTGAACACTAGCCATGGAAGATTTGATGTTTGCCTGCAGCAACTTCCTCGACCCATAAGTCCTGCAGCCTTCCATTCTTTTGTACTTCTAAAGGCTCCTGGGCTTCTCTCTCCAGAGTTGTTCTGCGTTGGTTGGCCATGGGGAGCACCCTGGGCTGCCATCGCTCTATCCCCAGAGACCCCTCAGACCTGTCACATAACCGTAAATTCAGTGCAGCTTGCAACTTCAGCAACATCCTGGTGAATCAAGAGCGGCTAAACATCAACACCGCCACTGAGGAGGAACTGATGACCCTGCCTGGGGTGACACGTGCAGTGGCCAGAAGCATCGTGGAGTACCGAGAATATATCGGTGGCTACAAGAAGGTGGAGGATCTAGCCCTGGTCAGCGGCGTAGGGGCCACCAAACTGGAACAGGTCAAGTTTGAGATCTGTGTGAGCAGCAAGGGTAACTCCGCCCAGCACTCTCCCAGTTCCCTGAGGCGGGACCTGCTGGCTGAGCAGCAGCCTCATCACCTGGCCACCACGGTGCCCCTCACGCCGCGGGTCAATATCAACACAGCCACCCTAGCTCAGCTCATGAGTGTCCGAGGCCTCACGGAGAAGATGGCTGTCAGTATCGTGGACTACCGCCGTGAACATGGTCCTTTTCGCAGTGTGGAGGACCTGGTGAGGATGGACGGAATCAATGCAGCCTTCTTGGACAGAATCAGACACCAGGTGTTCGCAGAGAGGTCCAGGCCCCCATCTACCCACACCAATGGAGGTCTTACCTTTACGGCCAAGCCTCATCCCAGTCCCACCTCTCTGAGCCTGCAGAGTGAGGACTTGGACCTGCCACCAGGGGGGCCCACACAGATTATCTCCATGAGGCCTTCCGTGGAAGCCTTTGGAGGTATGAGGGATGGGCGGCCTGTGTTTAGACTGGCCACCTGGAACTTGCAGGGCTGCTCTGTGGAGAAGGCCAACAACCCTGGCGTCAGAGAGGTGGTGTGCATGACGCTTCTGGAAAACAGGTGAGGACAGGAACCACCAAGGGTGCTGGAAGTGAAGACAGTTGGCATGGCCTCCTCCGAGGGTACAAATGAGTGGATCCTTTGGGGGCAAGGGAGGGGGAAGAGCATTTAATCCATGCTCTTGAGATCCCAGTGGACTCCTCCTAAGTGGAGGCTGTGTGGGTCCTGGGCTCTGCTTTGGAAGGTTTGGCTCACAAGGCTTCACAGAGTTTAAACTGAGTCAGGGACATGGGAACTGAGGTATAATTTTGCGTGTAAGAAAAAAACTGAGTTTTTAAAAGTTCTATGACTGGGAAGGAAAGTCATGTTTTCCCATCAAATATGCGTATTTGCATGCAGAGGATCATCGTATTTGCAAACACATATGTTGTCTTTGCCAGGGTGCTGGGAACAAAGCACTTAGCACTTCCCTTTCCTTGTTGAACCTGAACTTGGCTTTTCACATTCTCTTTCTCCTCTCCCGTAGCCAGAAAAGGCCAGTCGGGTGTGGATACTGGGCAGATTGTTCCTTCTGAACTAAAGGAGAAAAAGCTGGCAGGTCAGGCCAGTGGGAGAGACTGTTTCAATAGCCACACAGTCACTGTCTGTCAGGAGCATCTGCTAACTCCCGACACAGCAGAACAAAACATCATGGCAGGAACTCCTGCTATTTGTAAAACAGCCTGCAGTGTGATCCGTTAGCTCCTTTCTGGGTCAGGAATCCTCAGGTCCCGATCTTCAGGGATCTGGGGTGCAGTGCAGGTGCTTCTCTGCTGCCTTCCTTTGGGGAGGTTGATAGCTTGGCAAGGTGGCAGCTTGGTGTCTTGGAGGTGAGACGTGAACTCTCAGCAGGAAATCAGTGTATTGGGGCAGGTCACCAGGACAAATTAGTGAGGGGAAAAGCAGGTCACAGCATTCTCTTGGCACAGTCTCATCACCAATCCTCTGTGCAGTCCTCAGGACCAGGAGACCTCTGAGTGCTGTTCCCCCTTTCGTGTTGTCTCTTTGTCACCCCTACTCATTCATTCTGCAAACTCATCTTGTTCACAGTCCTGTCAGGACCAGGACAGGATTGGCAATAGTGATCCCTCGCAGATGCCTGGGGGGACAGTGGCCAGCAGCACAGTGGCTTCATTCCCATCGGGGGCTTTCATAAGGCCCAGTGTGAAGTAAAGAGAGGAATGAATAAGGATTTGAAGTCTCCCGGTAGGGACAGCACCCTGGGCAGTCCTTGTCCATTTATTTTATCAGTGTTCTCTGGAGTGTGGCCCCTGGACCACTGCCTAGGTATCCCTGAGTGTCAGGTTTCACCACACCCCCAGGTACTTCTGGTGTAGTTTGAGAAGCACTGTGTTCTGGGCCATCTCTGTACTTCTGAGTTTCTCTTTAAAGACCATCCCCATGTACTGGCATTTGTGTTATGATTTTGTGTTGAGCATTCCCATGAGTTTGTCCCGGCCTTTGATTGTCCTGGTTATCCCTGAAGTTAGTTGTTCACATAACGTTAAGTCCGCTCAGGAGTTGAGGGCCTTAGCAGTTTCTAGGACATGTGGAGAGTGGAGGAAGGGAGAACTGGACGTGATCCTGTAGTCCCAGATACTCAGAGCTACTCAGGCGGCTGGCCTGGCTCTGTATCAAGCGCCTTGAGCCACCAGGGTCTGCTTAGAGAGGGGCAGTAGCAGAGTAACAGTTCTTATCTGGTATGGAGTCCTTGGGGCTTTTGTCCTGGTTTTTTTTTTTTTAAATTTCTTATACTGTTGAAGACATTTCTCTGCTGACTTCAGGTAAGTTCACCCAAACCCAAGGTATAGAAGAGAGTACTTGTAATAAGCAAAGGGAAGGGTGACCTCCACCCCCTTGAGTTCTCACACTAGCCTACTACTAGTCCTGTGAGTTCGTGACTCCTTTGGCCTGATCATAGTGCACTCAGTATTCTGAGGAATCTTAGCACATAGTTAGTGTCTGGTAAGACCCAAGTAATAGGCTTAGAGCCTGATCCGTGCAAAGTTGGGGCGGGTGCATTTGCCTGTGTGGCTGTCCTAGGGCACCAGAAACTGTCACAGGTGGCAGTGCCCATGCTCCAAGAGTTGTGTGCTCATATTGATTCACAGAAGTTTCCCGACGTCCCAGGAGTTCCCTTCATTCATAACAGGAAGCATATTCAGTGTGAGCAAGAGTGGGTGCAGGGAGTTTTCCAGGTGGTTTTTATTTTTGTATGTGTCTGTGTGTAGTAGAGGAGTGCCCTGTGTTTAGCATTTGTATTTTCTGACAGCCTCCATATCCATTTGATTGCCCCAGTAACTATAAACAGCAGGGAATATTTATTTGCTTTTGTTCGATACTCTCCATCTCTGGGTTAGAAAATAAGATACAGGAGTTAAACCACTCACCTCTGAAACAGCTCATTTGTGACTAACCTGGGATAGGGACCAAGACCAGCTGACTTTATACCATCCTCTTTGCAAGCGTGATGTTTACTTAGGCATAGCACCTGCCCACTGTTTCTTGGTTAGGTGCCCCATTTTGTACTGAACTAAAGGTATTCGCCAATTCCTTTACCTATTGCAGACATTAAATCCATTATAAAGGCATTATAAAGCAAGCCCTGGGCAGTTTTGTAACGGGAATGGCTGTCTCTTATCTTCCTTCTGTGAGTTTATTCAAGTATGTGTATTTTCTTAGTGGAGAAGTACCCAGGTGGGAATTGGAGTCTTTGTTGCCCTGATGTGCTGCTGATTTGATAGATGGACGTGTTTGAGCCACAGGAAACTGTGTTTTGCATGTGAACCCTAAGGTAGGACCTCTGAGAGCTAGATAATTAGAGTCACCAGGAGCCTTCAGGGACACCATGCTATGTGTGGCATGTGTCTATACACTGACGGTTTCATCAGATTCATCTGCCAAACTTTGGTCTTAGGCAATGTTCTTCCTCCTTTGGTATTTATGGAGCAAGACTGAAAGAGGAATGCTTCTGCTAAATAAAAATTCGGTGCCAGTCAGCATGAGGAATGATACCTTACTGTTTATTGCTGAGTCATCATTCCGTCTTAAAGAATTCCTTTGGTTTCTGAAGATAAACTCAAGGAAGAGCTGACGGATGATCTCCAAAAGAAACAAGGAGATTTAACATCCCGGTTGCCTGCTTTGCCCACATTCTATATGAGTAGGGAGCTCTAGTGTCAAAGTCGTTAGCTTTTTCATGGTTTCCATCTTGTTTCTTGCCGTGTCTTTACCGGCAAAGCCCAGGTAGATTAGTGCCCGGCAACATGGACCGTGAGAAAACAGAACGCACCAAGAACAGTTTTAATCTGTCAGACTTGATTAGTGGGATCAGCCCAGATAGAATTCATCTTGTCATTTGATTCCTTCATTGAAAATTACATATTGAATGTTCACTTGCTGTGTACATGTATAAACACAATTCAGGGATCAGCTTGGCTCACCTCCATGAGAGAATTAGGTAAATGGCAGTCAGTTTGTATGGTTCAATGTCAAAACAGTGTGGTAAACCCAGAATTGTTTGCTAACTCACAAAGACCAATTTGGTATCTGATTGTGTTTTTCCATATGAATAAATGGCTCATGTTGGGAAATTAAAGAGTAGGTAGATAGACCAAATATGAAATCCAGGGGCAAAACTGCTCAACAAGCCTCTTAAAGTAGGTGCTGTGACATCTCTTTTGATAGCTGTGGAAAGAGAGGCTCAGAGGGTTGAGGTAGCATCCCAGCGGCCTTCAGAAATATAGATGCTGGAGCCAGGATTTGAAGTTAGGCATTTGTCTGATCTCAAAGCCAGGACTAGGTGTGGATTGTATTTTACCAAATTAAATATGCCTTTCCATGTCCTCTTTCTGACCCTAGCTTGCCACAGTTCACTGTTTCCTCCCTGTCTGGGGTCAAGCATCAGGGTTTTGGGAGAAGGATGGTTTCACCCAAATCCCTGAAACTGTCTTGGCCTCAGGAGGCCTCTGTGCCTTTCCTGTTTTTGTTCCTCCAAAGGATGGGGTGGTGACCAGATGTGTGGAGCAAATTCAGAGGACGTCAAGGCCTCTCTGTTTGGCCCTAAGTGTGAGTTTGAGACCTTGGGCTCCACTCCAAGGTGGAGTTCCGGTTTATGGAGCCAAGGAATTCTGGGTCATTTCCAGACAGAAAGGTGGTCGGCTCGAAGGCTGTCATGGATTTGTAAGAAGGTGGGGTGAGGGAAGGGAGGTCTTAGCGTGGGCAGGGTTATTTCACAGAAAGGAAAAGGGTTATGTTTGTTTTATAGAAAGATTGAATTTCTTTGGGGTCTAATGTCAAGGTCCTGATACTGTTGATTTTTCCAGGTGATTAAACATTCATTCAAACATTTTTCTTTTTCTTTTTCTTTTCTGAACTTTCTCTGGGTAACAGACTCTTTCAGGCAAAGCCATTTGCTTTGCTGGAACTTCCCTTCTGGATAAGTAGGTGTGCATGTTAGCATACAGGTACCTAACTGCAAGTAGGCTTAAAGGCAGAGGGTGATGGGGATGAGGCAAAGGGGAGCTTGTTTAGGGCAGAGGAGGCCTTGGCCATCAGATGCTGGAGGAAGTCAAGGAGCCAGGCATGGGAAATCTGGGGGTAGAAGTAGAGATGGCTGCAGCCTGGAATGGACTGAGGTCTGTGAGCTGTATTAGAGGAGGCTGCTGTTGCTTCAGGTGTAGCGACTGGGAGAGGAAGTGGTGGAAGTGAAGGACCTACTGGAGGTGAAAACGGAAGGGATTTATCTGGGTTTGGGTCGGTGTGAGGATGAGGTGGTGACTTGTTTGAAACACTTTGCATTTCCTAGACTAGAGGGTCAACAGCAGTTCAGAAATTCTGGGGTCAGCTGGCGCCTTTCTGCACTGTGTGAACGTGATACAAGTCTCCGACCTCACTTCTCCCCATGTGCTGCACTCTGGACAAGGGGTCAGGTGTTTGGTACCCATAACAGTTTGAGGCCATGGCCTGTCCTCTGCCCCACAGTGGCATCTAGCAAGGCTCCATATGCTTTCCACATCCATGTGTAGGATTGTGGGTAACTTTCCCTCAGAAGGGATTTGTGTCGGTTTGTATCCGTGTCGATGGAGCACCTACTCTACGCTTCTTCCTCTATGCGGTCAGCGGCACAGCGTCCCGCCCCGTGTTAAGGGAACTGGCAGTCTTGAAGAGAGGTAGGAATCTGACAGGCAATTTGCAGTGTGAGAGAGGAAGTGAATATTGCCCAGAAGCCAGAGAGTACAGGGTGCCAGTCTGCTGGGTTCTGCAGGGTATGTGGAAACCGCAGCCTTATGGGACAGTGAGCACCAACTTGGGAACAAGCTCACTGGGAGGGAGGTTAGCATTTAGCAGGGAGAGATGTGACAACAGTTGCGAGTACTAATTAGCAGCCCCTCCGTGCCTTCCCTTTCTGGGAGAGCAAAGGACTGAGGGGTCAAGCTGGGCCTGTAAAGTATAATACTTAGAAACACAGGTTTCCTCTGGAGTAATATACGAATGATTAACATAAAAAGCAAACACCTTTGTCATAACTCTTTGAGCCTTTCATGGTGGCACACCTTTAATCCCAGCAAGGGAGAGGCAGAGGCAGGCAGATCTCTGCGAGTTCGAGGCCAGCCTGGTCTACATATCAAGTTCTAAGACAGCCAGAACTATGTATACAGACCCTGTCTTTAAACAAACAAGCAAACAAACAAACAAAAAAACAAGCAGCAACAACAAATAAAAACAGGTGTCTTAATCCATAATTCCTTAGCAGTCTCTGCTAGTGGCAAATTAAAACGCTGCACTTGACTGACGCTCCATTTGCTCGTCACAGATGCGTTGTCTCTGTGCTGTAGCGGCAGCGTCCCCATCAGAACGTGAAGGAGATGCCACAGGAACTCTGGGAAAGCTTCCCCGCCTTACTCCATGTAAGGCGCTCAGACCTTATTCTGGATCACAGTTTTTGCAGTGTTGATTGATAGCTGCCACACACGTGGGTCCCGGCAGACAGGAGCCTGCGGAGGGTATCCTAAAGTAAACATGTCATGTGAAAGAAGTCTGGAATCCTTCAAAGTCCCACATAAAGAAACCGTTTTTCCCTTTTCTTTTTCTGGCTATAGTTCTCTAACTAATGTTGGTTTGTGCTTATTCCCAACCAGCCCTTGTTTCCTGAGGATTCTATTTTGGTCCAGCCATTACCTGATTAAGCTGTTAGGCTGGGCCTTTGATTGTGAGGCTGCTGTGAAGTCCCGAAATGGAGCGCTTCACCAGGGGAATGCTACCTTGCTCGCCTGTGACCCCTACAGCCTGCTCTTTTCGGATCTGCAGTCTTTGCTGATAGAACACTGAAGGGTCACATTGGTACTTGTCTGTGTCAATTCAGGCTAAAATCTTGGAGGCTAAGAGGGCGGTTTAAGGGAGATTGTATTGATCCGATAACTGATTCCAAAGGAACCTCTCCTGAAGCTGTTGGAGCAAATTCAGCCTGACTTACATTTTTTAAAAAACCCTTTTAAAGAAATTAATGGTTATTTTATAAAGCCCATGACACTTTCATGCATGTGTACTGTACATGCTAACCTTCACCATGCACCATTATTCTCATCGCCCCACTGCTGTTTCCATTGCTCTCCCCAGACAGTACCTTCCTACAAAGTCACGTCTTGAAAAAACTACCTAGAGTCCACATTTGAGAAGCTACATGACATGTTTGTTTTTGTGAGTTGGGTTGTTTCTCTTGACACAATGATCTCCAGTTCCATCCATTTTCCTGCAAATGGCATGATTTCGTCTTCTGTTATTTTAAGTAGAAGAAAAAGTGAAACAATCGTGGTCTGAAACGATAATTAGTCTTCTTGCTCTTGCCTTCGCTTCCTCTTTCCCTTTCTTGGTAGGAGTTGTTGCAGCAGCAGATCTGGGTGTCATTTTGCCGCTTGCTCTTGTTAACAAACTGATCTCCAGTCTTTCAACCTTCAGGTCTCACTTTAAACAGCAGAATACTCCGTGCCCGTCTCTTTACCTGATGGGGCTGGGGCTTTTGTCTCGTCACACTGCAGAGGTCAAGAACACAACCAGATAATTAACACTGGAATCACAGTGGCTGAGACTTGAGCCCAGCCAGTGTCACCTGTGGCCGTCATCTTTGCCTCTGGCTCAGGGAAGTTGAGGCCTTTGTTAGGATCACATGACTTTTAATAGTGGACTGTGAATGATGGTCTCAGCCATCAGTGTCCGAGTTTGGTAGAACTTAGAAAGTGCCTGGAAGTTCAATCTTCCTTATTGCAGTCTGTGTCTAGACTTGCAGCTTCAGTATGTGGAGTCACAGTAATGCCATCATGAGTGTGAGTGCATGTGTTTGCTCTGGCCATCATGTGTGTGAGTGCATGTGTTTGCTCTGGCCATCATGTGTGTGAGTGCATGCGTTTGCTCTGGCCATCATGTGTGTGAGTG
>JAQHUG010000150.1:5143803-5165605 GCA_028555095.1 Dicrostonyx torquatus
GACTCCGGGTTGCAGGGTATGGAGATCGCAGACTCCGGGTTGCAGGGTATGGAGATCGCAGACTCCGGGTTGCAGGGTATGGAGATCGCAGACTCTGGGTTGCAGGGTATGGAGATCGCAGACTCCGGGCAGCAACTGAAGTTATTCACCCAGTATCATTTTTCCTTAAAGGCTGACTGAAAAGATGCGGTTAGTTACAGACTCACAAGTTGATTGCTCCAGTGCACCAATTCTCCATAAAGTCATCATTTCAGTTTTCAGAAAGATAATTAGCAATGCACTTTTATTTATTTTCTTTGACTTAGAACTTGTATTGGTGAACAGGTTTTAAAAACAGTGGTTCTCAACCTGTGGGTTGTGACCCCTTTGAGGGTGTCAAAAGACCCTTTCACAAGGGTCACATACCAGGTATTTATGTTACAATTCATAACAGTAGCAACATTACAGCTGTGAATAGCAATAGAATAATTTTATGGCTTGGGGTCAGCACAACATAAGGAACTGTATTAGAGGATCACAGCATTAGGAAGGTTGAGAGCCACCATTTTATAATTTACTGCTTATGAATCCTGTGAATGGCGCTGAGCTGGTATGGATTTTTAAGAACGAAGGCTGGATTTGACACCTTATAAGGTATTTTTTTTTAAGTTTTAAAGTTCACACAGTCTTTTTAAGTTGTTCTGAACTGAATTTTAAAGTTTAACGTTTTAAAATATAGAATGTGGCTGATCTCTCTCAGTGACCACAGGGAGTGTTTCAGTGTATGTGAACTGAACACAGTCAGCTAGCAGGCAAGTGGTGGTTACTCGTGATCTTGTGTGATGCTAGTTTTGATGGTTCCACACTTGTGTTGTAATAGGGGGGCGGCTGTGTCCCACCGCTGAGAAGTGGGGCTGTTTTCCTGGCACCTGGCTCCCAGCCACCAGCTAGCTTATGCCCGAAATAACCACACAACAATTATATTCATTTAAATACTGCCTTGTCCATTATCTCTAGCCTTTTCTTGGCTAACTCTTACATCTTAAACTAACCCATTATAAAAGTTTATATGTCACCACGAGGTGGTGACTTACTGGATGATTCTAAGGTACGTCCATCTCGGGCGGGAAAATCATGGCGTCCGCTCACTTCCTTTCTTCCCCAGCCTTCTGTTCTCTTTTCCCCACCTATCTAAGTCCTGCCCTATCAAAAGGCCAAGGCAGCTTCTTTATTAACCAATGAAATACAGAAGAACCCTCCTATATCAACATGTAATAAAAATATAAGCCATTATCAGATATTGCTAGTTTTGACTTAGAAGTAAACTTTTTATCTTTCTAATCCCAGAGTAAGCTTAATTGAAGTATATCAGATGGTAGTTCACATGCAGCCACTTAACTATGGAAAGCAAGAATCTGTTGATATTACTCAAACAAATCAAGACTCAAAAATAACCTGGAGGAGGTAAGATTGCAAGGTTATTCATAACCCTGATTTCAGATATACTATTTTCTCTCTATTTACATATTTCTTTTTTTCCCCTTTTTTTGGAAAGAGTCTCATTATGTAGTCCTATAGTCCTGGATAGTGTTAACTCCAGAACTCTCTATGTAAACCTGATTGGCCTCAAATTCTGCCTGCTTCTATCTCCTGAATGCTGGGATTAAAAGTCTGTGCCACCACACTGGGATCAGATACCGTATCTGTGTTCATCAAAACTATTGTTAGGTCAGGAGGGTGGGGCACTATCGTTCTAGCACTGTGGAGCTAGGAGTATTGGGTCCAGGGATCCTGTGCTCCATGGTGAGACCCCGTGTTTTCTTAAGGCCTGCCTTTCTCCTGTAATAAAATCCAAAAACAAAAAGGGAGGAAGGAAGAAAAGGAGGAGGGCCGAAGGGTGTTTGTATGATATTTTGATTGATCAGTTTTGCTGGTGAGCGTCACATACATTTCTTCTAAATTGCAGAACTCTCTTCTGCTCTGAGGCTTCTTCCACTAGGAAGAAAGGTGATCTCTGTTTTCTGCCAAGTACCTGGAATTCTGGGAAGAGGGAGCAATGTTTCTGTAGATTGGACGTGTACTAGTCAAGAGCGTTGCCATGGCAAAGTACTGGGAACTGAGGGGGCAAACAACTGAAGTTCATTGTCTCAGTGCTGGAGTCAAGAAACCACAAGCAGTGATTTAGCTGTTGTCTTGTGTCATGTCTTCCCCACGGCTGGGTCCCTGCCTCCTAGCTGACCTCTATCTCTGTTTTCACGTGGCCCTTCTACCTATCTGAATTCATTTCCTCTCCTTGAGAGGACACCAGCCATTTTGGGTGATGGTTTGTTTTGCCGTTACCTCTTTACAGACTTCTAACTTCAAATGGTCGCATTCTGAGGTACTGTGGATTAGGACTTACCTTGTGAAGTTTAAGCAGACACCATTCAGTGTATAAGAATATAATTTGGGAAGAAGTGGCCAGTGTGTCCCTTCTTGGCCATTTGTGAGGAAGACACATTTTTTAATTTTCCTGGTGAAAGTATCAAGGTATTCAGTGCTCAGATTAAAGCTGGCATCCTGTTACTGGGGTAACACTGTCCTCTGACACAAGGACGGCTCTCTTGTGCACCCCAGTAGGTCTGGCCTAGCTTTTGGGAGCTGGGGTTAGTTTTCTCTGTGCTGTCCTTCAGAGGTGCCAGCCTGGACATCCCCCTGGAAATACATTAATGGCCTGAAGCTCTGTGGTCCACCTCCACTCCCAGGCAGCGGCCTTCAGTCTGCCAACTTTGGTGCTTGCCCTTAGCCTCAAGGTAATTTGGGCACACGAGCTTGCCAGGTGCTAGTCATTCACGTCAGGTAGGATTTAGTGTCTGTCTGTCGTCTAGAACGTCGTGTTCCTTAGACCTGCAGTGAGATCCAGAGTACCCATCATAGAGCCAACGCAACGGAGCTTTCTCTGACTTTTTGTTACTAAATGCCCAGTTAAGGGCTCCTATTCAGATCTCCCCCACCATAGCAGGCCCTGTTCTGCAATTGCATGAGGATGCATGGAGATGCCACCCATCCTCCTAGACTGAAGGTGTCACAAAGGTAGGGGCTATGTTCAGTAGCATGGTTTTGGCACAGCAGCATCAAGAATTTCATGGCGAGAATGTATGCTTGGCTCCTTTTATTATTTAAGTGACACTGTAAGCATTTTCTATGCAGTAACTAACTTTATTCTTACACCAGCAAGTGGGTACAGTATCATACACACAAGGACTTCCTTGTGGAATTTAGGCAAGCTTGCAGGGAGTCACTTGGAGTTGGAGATTGTGTAAGATTGTGGAGAGGATCACAGGAGGTCAGTATTATACCTAGAGAGGCTGGAGAGGCAGCATGAGTTGTGGAATGGGACCCTGTGTCCTTGAGGGAGTTTCAGGTGGTTGTTAATTGACATGCAGGAAGTTACACTGTCTGTCATGTGAGGCCAGCAGTGCTGGGCTGTGTGGTGGCTGGGTTTGTTCTTGTATTGAAATATGACTTCCACACCATGCAGCTCACCACAGTGAAGTGACAGTGAAGTGGTTTTTATTGTGGTCACAAGGTTGTACAACTGCCACCTGTCTCATTCCAGAGCACGTCCATCTGTTCATAAGAAGCTTCATACGCCCTAGATGTCAAACCCCCCCCCCATTGCCTGCGCCTTCTTCCCGTGGACTCTTGGCTCTTTGTGTTAGATTCCTTGCTCTTTGCATGTTTTGGAGTTGAGCTGTGCTGTGACAAGTGTCAACATGGGTCAGCTTTCCATTTTTCCTTGTGAGCTGAGGATGCTAGTTTTTTTCTACCTTTTGGCTATTATTCATGAAGACATTTTTAAGTGGAAGGTATACTTACTGCTCTTGACTATATACAGAGAGTCAGGTTTGCTGGGTCAGAGTTAATTTTATGTTTGACATATTGAAGAGCTGCTTGACTCTTTTCGAGAGAGCAAATCATTTTCCATTTCTATCAGCAGTGAGTGAAGGATCATGTTTCCACATTCCTGTCAACACTTATTATTGTTTTGTGATTTTTGACCATAGTCATTCTATTGGGTGTGGAATAGTGTTACCAGAGTTTGAATCCTATTTCCCTAATAATCAGTGATGTTTAGCATTTTCTTGTGTGCTTATCGGCCATTTACTCCTCTTCTTTGGAGAAACGTCTATATTTAGATATTGGGATAGGTTATTTTCAAATTTATTGCTAACCTGAATAAAAGATACTGCGCTGACAACCTGTCTTCTCCTCTTTCTTGCCACTTAGTCATGGAGTCCTTGCACCAGGATATAATCTGGAATAATTTCTTTGTAATAGAGAAATCACTCAACAGCCTGCAAAAGGACTTACACTTGGGAAGATCTTGGCGGTTTCTGGTTGGAGTGTTCCGTCATTCTGGCTGGAGTGGTGTGTCTAAAAGCTGGACTTGTAGCAGAGTCCTTCAGAGGTTCTGAGTGTCCTCCCAGTTCACATTTAAGTTATGTGTTTTGGATAGGAGTTTAATGCATTTGTTTGAAGCCAGAACGTAGTGCACAGTATGCCAGGGATTGTGGTCAGAAGTGAACTTCTGGACTCGCTACAGGATCTGCAGTTCCCAGGCCCTCAGGCCAGGCAAGTGCCCTGAAGGAGCGCCTGGTACAGGATACTGGCAAAGCCATCATGCACAGATGAAATTACATGCAGCATATTCAGTTCCTGATCCCTCTGAACCCCAGCTGTGGCAAGCTGAGTCACGCCCTTTACTTCATGGGACCTTGTCTTCAGCAGGGCTCCACTTCCCGTTGCTTTTGTGTTTAAAATGCCATTTCTCCTTCACCCTCCCCTGTAGACTCTCAGTGCAAAGAGATACTTACCTGTCCCTAGACACATCAGTGGGAATTATGATATTGTTAATTCACAAAAGTACGCTCTTCTGAAGACTTTGCACTCAAGCAGTTAGTTCATTCTGCATCAGCCACTTGTGCAGCTCCAGCTCCCATCTCTCATGGAGATCTGTTCTAGTGTTTAATTGTCCTTACCATCCCAGTGATCTCCCTAATGCACATCCTTATCTTAAGAACACCTCAAACCCTGCGCTCTTGATAGCCAATGTGTTCCCACAGTAACGAGGGCAATCCCTTTGGGAGGGCAAACTTTGTCCTAATCCCCTGTTACTTGACCCAACACCTTTCACTAAGTGTGGGTTAAGTTACACTTTGCGAGGGTACATTCAAACCATCGGTAATTCAGAGCCGGTTTTCTAAAGCCTTCCTAATTAGAACTACAAACCAGTTGATCACAACTTCTTGGAAGTTCTCTCATACCTTCGGAGGCCTCAGCTCTGTCTACTTCATATTTACCTCGTTTGTCATTCCCATTCATATAGTTAATCTTACCCTTCCGCAAGCTTTGTATGTTTCAAAAGGGTCTAATTTTAATTTTGTGTGTATTTGTGTGTGGTGTATGTACTTGTTAGTGTAGTTTACACATCCGTGCGTGTGTAAACCAGAGATGGATGTTGACTTTCTCTCCTCGGTTGCTCTCTCCTTTTGTTTACTTAGAGAAGACCTCTCACCAAAATGGAAGCTCACAGATTCTGCTAGGCTCCTTGCCCAGGGCGCTTCAGGGATCTGTCTCTGCCCTTCCTTCCCAGTGCTGTGGTTATAGGTGTGTACCACTATACCCAGCTGATTACATGGGTACTGGGGTTTGAACTCAGGTCCCCAGACCTGCCTGGCACTTTATCAACTGAGCTGTCTTTCCAGCTTACCATGCTTTATATCTTTAAGGAAAAAATGAGTTTATTTATTTGTTTTTGTCTATACTCTAAACCTTCGATTGTCCAGGTATGTTTTTGTATGGATAGATGCACGGATACTAATGGACCTAGCAGAAAAGTCAAAAGCATATGTTGCTGTTTTAAAAGCAAAGAGACCAAAAACATGTTAAAATTAGAAATACTTAAATTTTAACCCAGTTTTATTTGTGCAAAATAAGTATAGCAATGAGTCAGACTTTTATTACAGGTCAGACTTGAGATCAGCAACCTTGAAATGATCTTTCATGGTCAAAAAGTATCAGTTAATGGAGCCTTACTTTTATAAACCTGCTTTGTGTCTCATGTGTCCCCAGGTTTGTCTGTGTCTGACCATAGACATATGTTTGTGTGTATCTCCACCCACTGAGTGTCTGGCTATGTGAGAGCTATAAATATATCCATCTTTAAAAATAGATCTTTATCTTTGGTGCTAATTACATCTCTGCTTCCTTCACTTTCTCAGTGAGTATCATTGCAAAAACCCGTGCGCAGTTGGCAGCCTCCTGCCTTCTGACTAATTGTTCGCAGGCCTTTCTCTGCAGCTTGTTTCAGACAGGCGCAGTGGCACCTGGCATCTGATTTACTATCGATGCAGCCCTGGTGGAAACAGGGACTGTCTCTTCCTGTCTAGTGGCCTGGTGGCTGCTGGAGCCAGGAACCTTGCCTTTGGCTCTTTGAGTAGTTCAAGGCCAGACTGTGCGGCACACTCTTCTTCTTTTTCCTCTTTGTAGAGCTCTTGAGTTTTGTGTGAAACTTGGAAAACATAAAACCATATAAACAATGCTTGGGCTCCTGCTTTTGAGATCCTGGTGCCTTCTACTTTGGTGCTGTTGTTTTGAATTCCTTCAGAGCTTGAGAAATCCCCTTGCTAAGGAGACCTGGTGGACGGCACTCCTCACCACCCTCTGATGAAACTCCTTGGCCCAGCTCAGTGAATGTGTCCCTGCTGATCTGGAATCGAGGGACAGTGGCCCCTGTCCAAAAGCCTAGGGACTATGAAGAGCTCCATTTGGCCTTAGGGACAGTTGGCACAGGATGGAGGTCTTGGGCAGACAGCAGACTGTCTGGCTGGTGGCAGAGTGGTGGAGTTAAGGGCTGCTGCCTGTAGAACTGCCCTTGAAGGGTTCTGTGTAGCGGTGCCTCTCTGAACCAGCCATGCAGCTCTGGGTGGATGTACCCCGATGCACAGGCCCTGAACAATGCGTCTGTTTATTTACGGCATTAGGAACTGAACCCAGGGTCTTCTGTGTGCCAAGCGAGCACTCTGTTCCCTGAGCTGTAGCTCCAAATCCTGGACAGTGCTTATAAAACTCTTCAGTCAAGGTTACTTTTCCTTAAGTGAAATATTTTTTTTGTTGTTGTTTCTCTGTAGCTTTGGAGTCTGTCCTGGAACTAGCTCTTGTAGATCAGGCTGCCTACGGAGTGATGGGATTAAAGGTGTGCATCACCACCGCGCAGCCCTTAAATGAAATCTTAAAG
Source organism: Dicrostonyx torquatus (assembly GCA_028555095.1). Classification (NCBI taxonomy): domain Eukaryota; kingdom Metazoa; phylum Chordata; class Mammalia; order Rodentia; family Cricetidae; genus Dicrostonyx; species Dicrostonyx torquatus. The sequence goes on from JAQHUG010000150.1 coordinate 5,151,062, forward strand.
CAGTGGTTCTTACCCTATGGGTCTCAACCCCTTTGGGGGTCAAACGACCCTTTCACAGGGGTTATATATCAGATATACTGCATATCAGATATTTACATTATGTTTCATAGCAGTAGCAAAATTACAGTTATGAAATAGCAACAAAATAATTTTATGGTTGGTGTCACTACAACACGAGGACCTGGGTTAAAGGATCACAGCATTAAAGGATCACAGTGGTTCTCAGAAAGGAGGGCTGAGAACCACTGTCTTTTGGGGAAACACAACATATACTTGGAAGAGATGCGCTGCTCCGGGCTAGAGCTCAGAGAGCATGTGGGGGCAGGAGAGGCTCATCATGAAAAAAAAAACCCACAAGCAAGATACTGTATAGACATTTTTTATCTTTAGGCTCAATGTCAGCCCGCCTCCCTGCTCCCATTACTAGGCTGTGTTCACTGCCAACAACCCATGGATGGTCATGGGACTGCTGGCCACTGGTCCATCAGTTTGTTTTCAGGGCCCTCAGAGGGCTCTTTATGTCCTCCATGTTGGCCTTTTCACAAACATGATAAATGCTGTATGCTTTCCCATGTGCAGACCCTGCACAGGTGGGGCCGCTTACACCAGAGGTCACAGTCTTCCTCAGTCTACAAATACATTCTTAAGATTTGCTTTTTTTTTTTCTTTTTTTTAAACAAACACTAATGTCGAACTGATTCTTAGGGACAACATTGGCCCTTGCAGCCGTAGAAGGCTGGGCATCTATGGCAGGCTTTCTTGGCTCAGTTCTGTCAGCTTTGATTTTTTTAAAATTTTACTTTTCTTATCGAGGTGACTGTAATTCATATTCTTTTGATATTTTGGGGCAGCTCATTCTTTTTGATAGAACTGGTCCATGTTTTATAAGGTATTTAATAAGGCTTTGGCTTCTATTTGGTAGATACCACAAGAACCCACTTGTGATAACCAAAGATGCCAAATCACTGTTCCCTGGGGCATCTTGGTCCCTGCCAGTGCTTTAGAAGCATTTTAACAGCATAAGGAGTCCTGTGGGGACTCTACCATTCCTAAGTGATTTTCCTGGCTGTAGGAGAGGGAAGGCAATCAACAGGCAAAGAGAAACCCAGTGAGGGAGGTTATGGACCTGGGGCCTCAACTGGGCAGGGGAGGAGCTGTCGGTAACAATTCTGAGGGAGTACCTACTCTTTCTCTGTGCCACTGAGGAGTACATGCGGGCAGCATCTTACAGGGAGACCCCAGAGGCAAGGGCAGGGGGCTCTTGTGTCTTGAGGCATGGGTATGGACAAGGAAGGAGCTGGGGATGGTGCCAGAGACATAGGCAGAGTGGAAGGCGAGGCCTAGGGTGCCTCAGCTATCCCAGCCGTCACTGGCACTTACTCTGTAGAGGAGGGTGCTGAGAACTAATGCCTGGTCTGCTTAGCTGATTGTGAGGCTGGACTGGGGTGGGGGTGTGAAGAGGCAGGGGAGCTTAAGCAAAGGCCTGAAGGAAGAAAGGCTCTTAGGAAAAGTGAGGCAAGGCTTTCCATATTTTGCGGGAGGGAGACTGAGTATTTGAGAGAAGCTGGAAGATAATCTTCTTCCTCTGAGAAAGGGCAGGAGTGTGAAAGGACAGTTTATATATATATATGTCTGTGCTACCTTTTAAGGTAGGAAATTTTAGCTTATGGAGCCCCAGTGAATGTTTGAGCAAAATGGCCTCAGTTCAAATGTGCTAAGCCATCTCTGTTGTAGTTTTCAACAGCAGAGTCTGTAGGATTTGAAATCCTGAGGCATTAATGTTTGTAAGTCTCTGCAGGGATTATAACAACCAAAGATTTTGGAATAATGTTTTCATTCTTTGCGGTGTGGAGGAACACCTAAAATTTAAAAGATACTGTATTTGACTTTGGATCATTTTAATTTGATAGGTGTTTGACTCTTATTATAAATATGACCCAAATTAAATTCCTAATGCCAAAACACCAACTGAATCACTGTCAGTGAGGAAAAAGATGGGTGGGAAGTGGCATGTGGCATGAAGTTGTACATGCTAAAAATAGTGCTGCCTAGTCCAAAGTAGCTCTGAGGATGCCTTTGGTGGGAAGGAGAGAGAAAAAAGTCCGAGTGTGATTTACTGTGCTTGGACTTAAACTGTTATTGTGTGTTTTTATAGTCGGGGACTGGGGCTGGGGTGGGAGCAGGGATCAGCTGCAGATGGGCACGAGGAAGGTTGGGGACGACTGTGGTAAAGGCCACACTGCTATCTCTTACGCGCTGCAGTGGGCGGGTTCTCTGCTGCGTGAAGTTATTACTGTCTGCTTCGATGGTGTCTACTACAAGTTAGCCATTTTTATGTCTCCTTGTTTGATTAGTCTTTTTAACAGGTGTTATATGTAAAATAAGCCATTTTAGTCCCCAGGGATCATCTTTAGGGAAACAAGGTGATGCTGCGTTAACTCATGGAATTTGGGACACTCCTGGTTCATGATCACCATCCACTGCCAGTGTCACTTTCTTCTCTGTCCCTATCAGAGAACTGGTTTCCTAGTTCAGGCTCACTGTGGAGCCGTACTCACGTGTCCACATGGTGCCATCAGAGTGGGACTTCCAAGATTAAAAACACCCCGACATTCCTGAAAAGCATTGCTTTAGGAAGGTGCCTATGTGTGTTCTCTCTCTCTCTCTCTCTCTCTCTCTCTGTGTGTGTGTGTGTGTGTGTGTGTGTGTGTGTGTTCAAATGCCCTGTGCCGACAGGGAGGGCCCCGTGACTTTGAACCCTTCATTGTCCCGCATCTCTGAGCTGTCTGTGTTTCTGTCAGTCAGACTTCTAGTTTCTTAATTGCCTTTCTCCTGCCAACCCCTGTTTTTCCTTACAGCCTGGCCTGATGTTTGACCCTTCCAGTTTTGTACCCCTGCCCCCAAGTCCTTAGGTGTTGTCATTGCCACAATGACCCACGTTCTGCATATGAGTCAACACCATAGTACCTGGCACAGTGTCCAGAAACCAGGAAAGTAGACTCTCTCTGAGGGGTGGATCTGCTTCACTTGCCCTCAAGAAGAAGACGTGGTCCTGGGTGTGATTTATTCATTTAGTATAAATGAATAAATTTATTTATACCTCTCCTTGTGTCTCCCCAAATCATCTTCATATGGAAATGTCTTTATGAAAGTCAATACCATATGCAGGGAACACACACAAATCTAAAGCAAAAGAGAAAGCCGAGGTCCAGAGCTCTTCACTCTGTGACTCCTTATTCAAGAAAACTCCCTTCTGACTTCTCGTGTTTGACTGTGCCTGGGAAAGGGCTCTTGGCCTTTGTATGATGTGGATGGTGCTTGTCACGGGGAAAATCCTTTCTGCCTCTGATCTTGGCATCTCCTGGTCCCACGGTAGAAATGCTTTCTTTGCACGGGGCTAAGAGAGAGTAGTCAGAAGCTAGCCGTTAATCCGCAAAGCCTTGCTTGTCTGTATCCAGGACACCTCCATTCTCACGGGGAGCCATCCCCCTATGTTGAGGAAGATGTAGGCTAACGAGGAGATGATTATCGAAAAGGCACACGTGGCAGCAGGGTTAGGCCATGCTCAGATGAAGTGGGGTTTCAGGCTTCCTTCTTTATGGAATTGCTAAGTGCATTTATTTTTGTATTCGTGTTCATTTGTCCTTTCTTTTCCTTTTCCTCAGGAGTAGGAGAAACTGCAGACCAACAGCACAGCCTTGCCCCATCTGTTCTTCCTATGCTAATATTGCTAACAGCAAAAGCAAAAAATAAGGATTCCCGAGACTCTCATTGGCCTCACCTCCTGTCTTTTCTGTTTCTCACCATAGCACTGCACAAAATGGAGTTGATTTATAAACTGGTAGCACAAGAGGAAATTAAAATCTGTGATACTGCTGCTGGGCATTTATCTTGCAAACAAGTGTGGAGAGTTACACATTACAGTGTACTTCATGTGACAGTCTGTGTGTCATCTGGAACAGATTGCTCTAGCCACTCAGAAAAGATTAGAGCAGTGACAGAAGAGGGCAGGACAGGGAAGGGTACATGGAAGGGCTGCTGGTCTACATTGTTCAGAGGTTACTGCACAGAACAGTATATATTATTTTTGTTGCTATTTCATAACTGTCATTTTGTTACTGTTATGAATCATAATGTGTCTGTGTTTTTTGATGGTCTTAGTGTGAAAGTGTCCTTTGACCCCCCCAAAGAGGTCATGACCTGCAAGTTGACACACTTTCATGTAAGAAAGGGAGGAATGAGATTACGTATGTTTTCTTATTTATTGGTACATTAAGAGATCCTGGTTAGACACTAGTCAATAAAATGACAATCAGGGGGAGGACAGGGTGAGAGCCCAACCTCTCATGTGTCTTTCTTTATATTATGGTCCTTATTGAGCTCTGTGACTGCTACCTTTCTGAAGGTTAGACAAAAACAATAGCTAGAACCCAAGTTTTCATTTTAAAGGTATAAAATAGACTTTTTTTTTGTAATTAAAACCCAACTACCCACCAATAGCGTTTGTTCACTTGAACTCCCTTCTACTCTGTCTTTGTGGGAAGGCTGTGGGCTTGCCTTGTCCCATGAGGCCTCAGCAGGGAAGTCCTGATGGTCAGGGCCTCCATATAATGGAAGCAGTGCGGAGTTACCTCTCTCCCACTGTTGATACAGGGAAGCTCACAGACTTGGGCATTAAAGAAGCAATACGAACCTAAATTCATGCCTATGTTTTCACCTTTAAATTTTGCCTCCTGCCTTCCTAGTCTGTTGTATGCCACATTCAACTATACCCTTGCTGTCTGTCTTTTGTTCTGTGGGCTCTTTCTTCTTCCTTCAGGAAAAGCAGGAGCCACAGAAGGGGCCACCTGGGATGAGGAGGCCAGGGGGATGGCAGTCTGTGTCTGAGCCAGCTCAGGGCTCCTTTGTGCTGTCTGTTCACCCACACTGAACAGTGGGCTGTGGGCCATCCCGGAGTATCTTGTCATGTGCACATGGCACCCGCATTGTCATGTTCTCCACAGGGACTCAGAAACCTGGCTCACTTGGCACCAGGTCTGTAGTTGGCTAATGCAAATCTGTGCTCCTCAAAGATCATAGAGTACGCAGTGGGCCAGAGCATGGGTTCTGTGTGTCACAATGGTCTTTGCATCTCAGACGCCTCCAGAACAGCTTTGCTCCAATAATAGCTCAGAACTGCACCCTCAGCTGCTCTCAGGAAGCCCAGAACCTGCTAATGCTTTGGTGCTGGGGATGTTGTCAAAACATGGCCAGTCTGCGAGCCCGCTTTGCACCTGATGAGACAGAGCCGCTTTGCTCTGAGCTGTTGTGGTGTGGTTTGCTTCAGACAAACATTTCCCACATTTGCGTACCTTTCCACTTTAGCTGCTCAGGACAGGCATGCATTTCAGAAGTGGTAATGATGTGCTAGTGTCCCGGCGGGCTTTCTCTGGGCCCATCTTCTTGCTGTTTCCAGATGATTTCTGGCCCTAAGGGTTTTGTCTTGCTTGATCTTTGTGGTCCTGGGAACTGAACCAAGGTTTTGTGCATGCAAGGCAAATGCTCTCCCACTGTGTTACATGAGTTACATCCTTGACCCCAGGCTTCAGTTTTTTTAAAAGTATATTTTATAGAGTGTATGTAATTTTATAAGCAGTTTAAGCAAAGAAGCAAACTGTATTATTTTGTTCTTTTATACTTGGTCTGATTGTTTTAGTGTAGGAGTCAACTAGCTATTCTGTCATGGATTAGGCATAAAGTAAATCTTTCAGGCTTTTTTCTTTTCTTTTCATCTTTTTTTTTAGGCAGGTTATATTGTCTCCTACAGATCCTCAGGTAAGGCATACATAGGACTGTTTGCCAGTAAACTTTGTTAGTACTAATGCTTGAGTTTCATGTAATTTCTTATACTATGAAATGTATACTTTTCTTTTGATATTTTTAAACTATTAAAATGCTAAAACAAAGGTGAGAGGGAGAGAAGATGGGGAGGGGAGCAAATAGAATGTATGATAGACATGGACAAAATTGTCAAAGGCCAAATTTAATTTTAAAAATGTCAAAATCAGTCTTGAGAGATAGCTCACTGGTTGAAACTGTGCAAATGTGGGGACTGGAGGCAGACACTTGCTCTGGAGTACTGAGTTCTGGACACTTCTGTGACATAGGAGATGTGTTCTGATAGCCGCCACAGACAGTGCTTAACCAGGACTCACCTTAACCAAGTGACAGAGTCAAAAGGTACATGCAGCCCTGGAATATCAGACCTAGGGCCATGGAGGCTAGGACAGAGGTTAGGGACAGCAAGTTTCCTTTTGTTCCTTCCTTGATGATTGGTGGCACCTTCAGTTTGGGCTTGAAAGAGGCCACACAGTTCTTTCAGAACCCATAGCAGGTTACTGACTCTTTGTTTTTAAGAAATATCTTCATTAAAAATGGTACCTGCTGTTCCATCTCTGTTGTTCCATCTCCCAATAAGGTGGAGATAGGGGAGCCCTGTGGCATGCAGGCTAGCCAGGCTAGCCTTATTGCTGAGCTCTGAGGTTCGAACGAGAGACCCTATGTCCATTCATATGACAGAGAATAATTGGTGGAAGTGCTCGATGTCACACATACTCAGAAGTCAATCACGGTGGCACATATCTGCCTTCCCAGCTACCTGGGGGGTCTGAAGTTAGAGGATCCTTTGAGCCCAAGAGTTCAGAACCAGCCTAGGCAACATAAGACTGTGTCTCAAAACAGCAAAGTAAACGAACACTTCAAGGGTCTGTGGAAGACAGAATAATGCTGCAGTGAGTAGCCCATGTGCCTCCGTACAGCTTCAGCAAGAGAACCTCATTGCCTGCGCGTTCCTGTTGTGCTCTTCTTGTGCAGAGGTAGCTGCCTGGAAGAAATGGTGCCCTGCTGTCCCCGTGCCTCCCTGTGGTTTTACACAGGAGTTTGTATCCCTAAGCAAATGTGCTGTGTTGTGCCGTGTATAACTGGAGTAACAGCCCATGCAGTCCCCCGCAGCTTGCTTTCCTTCCATGCAGCTCCTGTTCCTGAGATTCCGCCTTGCCTTTTGCTCCTGGCTGTCATTAATTCAGCTTTACCATAGTACTGTATTCCATTGGGTGGGTGTACCATGACGTACTTGTCTATTCTGCTGTTGAGCATTTAGTTTGGTTTCAGTTTTTCTTATTACAAGCTGTACTGCTGGGAACATTCTTGTCTGTATGTGTTTCTCTTGTGAATAGATTGAAAAGTAGAGTGGCTAGTACTTGAAATTGTATTTTATTGAACGCACAAGCACCAAGTATCCCTAAATCCCGTTGCTGTGGTCCATTGCGTTTGGAGTTGGAGATGACTCCTTAAGGAGAACCCTACCCATTCTTCTTTGAATACTTCCAAAGCATCTTTGGTTGTTTAATCCAGGCCTTTGCGCGTGCCCCTGCTTGTTTGCTGTGTTGTTAGGGGGATGCTGGGACTGCTTATCACGTCTCTTGTTAGCCCTGTTGCAAAGCAAGTTCCTTTTTCAGAGTGACAGCAGTGGGGCTGGCTAACGTCTACAGCCTGGCTAGGATCCTCCGGGAACCACGTGCCTTTCTTGAGGTTGTGTCCTAGGGCTGGCAAGCACAAGATTTTTAGACACCACAACCGGAATGCCCCAGCTTCCTTATTCTGGTCTTTTATCGTCTGTCTTCCGTCAAGTCACTGCTGGCCATTGACCTCTTTCCCAGAAAAAATACTTAGGAGGCCATTGAACTTGAAATAACGTTTACATTTGAATTTAGTTACCCTGTTAGGCCAAGTGGTAGGAAACTAAACTGTCCTTGGAGATAGAGTGACTGTGGATTCTGTGAAAGCAACCGTCTGAGAAATATTGGCTCATACCAGGCCTTGGGTGTTTCCATCACTGGTCCTAAAACTGAGCATGGGCTTGGAGTGCAAGAGGCAGTTTATAAGACAGGAGACAGGGCCATCGGTTAGCTCAAGTCATCCCAAAGGTCAGGGATAGCTTTTTGCTATAATCAATATTTGAGCTAAGCCCAGCTCCCAGGTGAACACGGGAGAGAAGTACATCATGCTGCAGGCCTGGAGAGAGACATAAAGAGGGGCAAATGCCTCTCTCTCCTGAGTGCGTGTGCCACCATTGCCCAGCTATAATGGGACACATTTTATTTTAGGAAGTTGCTCTTTTTTTTTTTTTTGAGGGCGCTCACCATAGGGACAGTGATCTGTGACCAGAGACTGTGATCTTCTGATTTGGAAGTCTAGGAAAATGAGATCATTCACTGACTCCTGTCACATGCCCTTGAATTTGAAGGTATAGGCTAGAGAGTCAAGGTTTAGTGACATCGTGGCTCTTCCCAGGATGCCAGAATCTCACAGGTCAAACCTACTCATCTTTCTCTGCACTGCCCTGTCATATGGAGGCCCAAATTGAAATCAAAAGAATGTACTGGGCACCAAAGCCTTCACCCTGCTCTAAAAGGGGAGCATGTGAGCTTTGCATTGCAGATGTGCTTTTTATTTTTAAACTCCCTGAGTGATGGCGTGTGAGCAGTGACGCATCCACAGCCAGCTAATCTGTATTGTGCAAAAACACACAAACCACAAATTATTTTTAAGAGAGAAGAAGGCAGAAGAGCAGATGCGCCCAACTCCCGGAGTCACATGGGTGGAGGGAACAGCTCCACTAGAGGCTTTGCTGAGCAGTGGCAGAGGTCAGACCGTCCTGGAAGGGATAGGCAGGATGTGGATGGCTTGATTCTTGGAGTAGCTGACCATGCTGTCCATCTCTGTGTGTACTTCTTTCTTCTTTCTCTTTGAGAACAAGTTCTTCACAGTTTCCTTTTTTGTGTGTATCTACTGAGAAGAATGGTGACCAGAAGTGTGTAGTAACTGGATCAGTGCAGCCTTACCTGTCTCTCATTAATGTGGAAACTAAACAAATTGATCTCATAGAAGTAGAAGCTAGAATGATAGCCAGTCGAGGGTGCAAAGTGTGTGTGTGGGCTTAGTGCATAGAGGAAGCCTGTAGGATGTCTGTACTTTACCGCAGTTTGTTGTATATGTTACGAAGAGCTAAAAGAGAGGAGTTTGAAGCTTCTGAACAGAGAGAAATAGTTAAATTTTTGAGAGAGGGAGGTGTTAACTACTTTGCCTGGCTCATCAATCATATGATTGTATCGCGTTGTCTATTGTATCTCAAACCTTTGTATGTTTTATATCATACATGTTAATATCCCTATAGAAAGAGTGGAGCTGTAGCTCAGTGCTTTCAGCCTCCCACACTCAAGACCTCCAGTACTGTGATCTGTATATCCACGGGAGGTCTATCTCTCAACACTGAGCGTGGGCATAGGCATGGCTTCCAGGAGTCAGAGCCTGTTCCATAGCTCGGCGCCTCTGGTATTTTAGAGTGAGACTAGAATGCAAACAGGAATAGAAATGGCACTCGCAGGACCAAAGCACAAAATTGTGTTTCCTTGGATGAGATCCAGAAACACTCATTGTAAAAGCAGAAGATCCTGCTGTCTTCCCAGTCCCCAGTTCAGGGGGACAGTGGTTGAGCTGCTTGCTCTTTGCCAAGAGGAATAGTGCCCAGCTGTCTCTCAATCAGAAGGGAAGACTGGCAGAGTGTTGCTTCTTTCCATAGGTCATAGGGTGGAGGTGAGATGGGGGGGCATCTGACGTCTCTGCTTTCTTCGGGGTCTCATCTGGATCCTCTAGGGCCCTGGTCTGCGCCTACACAGAATGAATGCCAGCTTCAACACAGAGTGGGTGCTGTGGTGGGGTGTGTTTATAGTTGGGATATAAAATCAGTCTTGAGTGGGCGGGGTATCAGGACAAATCCCGGAAGAACAGACAGGGAATGGCAAGATTGGAAATGGTGCCCAGAAGTTAGATGAGGAGGCCCAGGGACCAGAGGTCTGGACAGAGAGAATGGACAAAGACTTGAAGTCAGGAGACCAAGGCTTGCATTTAGAGTCATGAAGTAGGGAAACTGTGACTAGAGAAGAGAGAGACACTTCAAATTATGATAAGGGTATGGTGCCGGGGTCAGGACAAGAGGGGCCACTCCAGGGAGGCCAAGAACCACCCAGAGGTGTGGAGTTACCCTGAAGGAGCAGGGGAGCCTCTGATGTTTCACTGTTGTACACTGAGTTTGTCATTCAGTGAGGGGGCCCCACTTCTCAGCTGCACAAAAAGTTACATTCTTGGTTCCCATAAGAGGGGACCTTGAGACTCATCAGATTCTAACCTGAGGAGGTAGAGGGAGTATGCATGGCTATACTCAAGGGAGAAATTCAGATCCCCTCTGACCAGGGTCGAGCCCTGTGAGAGAGCTTGCCTGTCACGTCAAAAAGTATCTTAAGTGTCTTTCTGTAGCTCACGAGCCCACTCCCATTTGAGGTGCTTTTTCTTTGTAATCTGTATTTATTTGTAGAAAACAGAAAGGGGTCGAATATTGCTGCTCACATGTCTTTACATTTGCCAGACGACAAAGTCCAGGAGCTGGTGGACCTGGCATATGCTTGGTGATGGAACATAGGCCCCATCTCCAGCTCCACACATAAACAAAACAATCTAGAATATTTTTCAGTTCCGTGCCTTCAAGAGAGTGAAGGAAGGAATGCATGCGTTATGACAAGAAGGCTGGCAGGAAGGCAGTGGAGACACCTGGCTTTGGTAACTGCTAGTTTACTGGGTGACCAGAGTTAATATCATTTGTTTGTATCCTTAATCACTAATATGTCCTGACTGACTGAAGCCTTCCGAAAGGTTCAGTCTCACTTCTGGGTTGGTTTTTTTTTTTTTTTCCCAAAAATACTCAATCAGGATATAAGCACAAAGAAACAGCTAAGAAACCCAGATGGGAATATCCTAATCACCGAGTGCAAGAACACTTTGCGTGTGTCAAGTCTTGGAAGATAGAGACTGGAGGGCAGTTAGAGGAGGCCCGGTAACTAAGTGTGCTCTGGAGTCCTGGGTTGAGCTTGGACCAGGAAAGGAACTTCTGGTTGTAGCTGGTGGAATGTCAGTGTAGGAGATAAGAACTCAGTCACGCCACCTGTGGTTCCCCGACATCCTCATACTGTCACTTTGCCGTTTTTCCCACTTGGGGTCTTTCTTCTTGACTTGCTCCTCTCCCAGCTCTTCCGCTGTGGACCCAGCCCTGTGGTATCTCTAGAAAGCTGTGCCTACATTTACCTCTGTCTGGAAATAACGAGAAACTCCGGAGCCCTTCCTGGGTGGGGACTGTGATGTAGGATTGAGCCCTGGTCCATACCAACCATTTTTCCAGCTCTTCTTCTTTTAGAATTCTTGCTCAGAGAGTTCCAGTCCCCTGCCATTCTAATCGTGGTGCCCTGGACCAGCAAAATTAGCATTATCTGAGAGCTTGTTCGAGCAGCAGACGCAAGTGCTCAGAGTTGGCGCTTTTCCAGGGTTCTCAGGTGCCTGTGATTCAAGTGTGAGATGCCCTCTACTTGACACCTTGATACAGGAGTTGATCCCGAAGCTGGGAGGACAGTTTGCCTTCTGTTGTGTGCCCTCACAGTGGAGAGCTGTGGCAGAGTCTCTACAGGGGCTGGGAGCTAGGACCATGGGTAAGAAAGATCTTCAGGACATAGACCATTCCAGCCAGGCCTTTGTGTGGAATTCTGTCCCTGGAGACAGCCTGGAATTTCTGTCAGGGCCTTTGCATAGGGGTTTTCTAGCCAGGATCTTATCAGGGTTCAGGGTACTTTTTAATTTTTGGCCTAGATTTGTGTTTCCTGCCCCATTTCTTGCCTGTGCCAAGTACGCTGGGTGGCTGCTGGCAGGAACTGCTTGTTAGACCACCTTAGGACTGGGACTGTCACCTGGTTCTAGGGGTGACGGGGCTGGTGTCCAGGCCTGACAGGGTATCTGGAAAATGAGCAGCACAGATTGTGTATCAGCGGCGAGTCCCAAGAACTCTCAGCTTGAATCAGGTGCTGAACAGCCTGTTCTTAAACTGAGCCAATGTTTCTTGGATGACTCAGTGTGTCTGAGGACGGAGCCATTCGCTTTTTGTGACACAACCCTACAGAGTGGAACCACCATAGACTACCAGAGCCTGGCTTAGGGAGGCCAATGAGACCCAAGGTCACGTAGCCTGTGTGTGTGACTTGGGCTTTGAGCCTGCAGTTCCCCAGTCTCAAGCCCGGCTGTTGAGCCCCACGTTGCAGCAAACTCAGTTTTTCTCGCACGTCTAAAGCAGGTTGGTCAAGCTGTTGTTTTTCAAGGGCAAGGTCAGAGGCTATCCTGTCATCTCCTTACCCCATTCTTTTGCTTGCTCTGGCCGCACATCTGCAGGCAGGGCTTTCCAAAGGGGCTAACTGTGGCTCATGCTCACTCTTGACATGTTGGGGGCATGTTTTGGGTTTGCCATCTTGGGTTTGAGGGGAGAGTTTTGGAGTGCCTCAGGCAGAACCTCCTTTACTGTTGGTGAAGAGTGTTCATCATGGCGAGGCTCCTCAGGACAGTCTAGGTCTGTGCGTTGGTTTCACTTAGTAGCCGTGAAGTGTGGTTTGCTGGGATCAGAGGGGACTGTGTATGGGAGGAAGTCGCTCAGAAAGCACTGGACTTTGTCTCAAGACCATTAACTCACTGTGTATCCTAGGCTGACCTCAAGTTCAATAGCATTTCTGGTCTGCGGCCAGTTTCTGTCCTTTCTTCCCCTCTGACAGGTGAACAGAGGGAAGTGGAAAACCACTGGGCAGTTAACTCACTCCTGCCGGTTGATACATTCTTTCGGTGACTCTCCAGCCCAGAAGGTGTCTTTAGAGTGCTTCAGATATGATTAGCTGTTGAAGAAAGACCGTTGCAACATTTTACAGAGCTGCCTTGAGGAGCAGTCATTAACTGTGTCGGGATAGGAACATGGCAACAAACAAACACAAGCAAACAGCAGATCTTAGACCCTCTTCTTAGGGCCTGAAGGACACCGGCCAAGTGGAGTAGTAAAGACCAGGCAGTGCCCGAAGTTACGGCGGCTCACTGCTTAATTAGGAAGAAGCTGTATCTAACTGTGAAAATGCAGTGTTCCAGAAGCAAAGCTCCCACAGTGCCACAGGCCCAAGAGCTGCTTTCAGGCCCCAGCAAGCGTCCGTTAGTCTCTTCTGTATCCACAGTTAAATGTTATCTGTTTACAGGCCACATTTTAATTCAGTATTTTAGTCCTTCCCCAAGTCATTAGATACCTTTTTTAGCAGAATTGAAAATGTTCACATGAGGTTTCCTAGCGTTTTCATTATCTATAAACAGCAGCCTAGCAATGGTGGTGCGGTGGTGCTGCCTTTAGAGACAGAATCTAGTCTGACCCTTAACCCACTGTGTATCCTAGGCTGACCTCAAGTTCAGGGGCTCGCCTTGCCTCAGCCTTCCCAGTTCGGAGATGGTCGGCATTTACTCCTGTGCCTGGCTGGACGGGTCAGTCACTTTTGTTTAGAACTTGATCTATGTCAGGAACTAGTCTAAGTTTTACTTGATTTTGTATCACGTGGCTTTATGAGATTAGCACTGATGTTATTCCCATTTACCGCCCCTTCCCCTTGTGTGTGTGTGTGTGTGTGTGTGTGTGTGTGTGTGTGTATACACATGTACTAGGGTCAAATCTATGCTCAGGTCTCCAGCATGCTAGGCAAGTGCTCTCCCACTGAGACACACTCCAGCTAGGTTGGTACTGGGTCAAAAAAACAAAACAAAACAAAAAACAAAACTGTACTTGTGAAGATGGATCTGTGGGTTATATAAAGCGTTGTCCCTGATCCTTCCTCTATGCCTTGATTTACTCCATGTGACCTAGGAATCTAGGAGGAGCTGATCTTGAGTTCCTGGATTGCTCTGCAGGACCAGCTGTACCAGATTTCTCACTTGGCCTTTACACACCACCTCATATGGTTGGTTAGTCAAGTTTCTTGATTTAGTGTCTCTCACAGTGAACATTCCTTGTGGGCAATAACCACTTCTTATGTGCTCTCTCCTAGCTGAGTGCAGTGCACTGCGTACATGTTCTGCTGTTATTGGCTTAGCAGAAAGAGGAAAACTGATTTAATAAACCAAGGTGGGGTTTGCAAGTGATCGAAACAGATTTCAGGGAGGGCAGAACCTGAACCATTGACATCCCTTGCAGAAAGCCCATTTGCTGTGCAGGTAAGGGTCATCTGCCTCCCTATCCCAGGCTCTAGGTTTATGAGAGTCACAGCTGAGAGGCCCTCTGACATCTTTGCTGTGTCTAGAGCAGACTGGGGACCACAGGAGAATGTGTGCCTGCAGGTCTTATGAGCCCAGAGATGGCTGCCACCTGGGCTGCCACTTTCCTGGTATGTATTGCTTTTCCCTCTTCAGGGTCTTGTGGGTTGAGCTAGACTTTACTGTGTGCCAGTGGGTTTTAAAAACTACTTAGGATTGTGTTGCGATGAAGGCTTCTTAGGTACTGGATCTATGCTTGACATTGTGGTGTGTGGGTGAATTTCAGTCGTTCACCCGGGGTGAGGAGACCCTGTCTTTCAGAGCAGTGGCTCGGTTTATTTGTCTTCTTCACTCTGGCCTAAA
>JAQHUG010000150.1:5166545-5184182 GCA_028555095.1 Dicrostonyx torquatus
ACTTCACTTTGAGGCAAGACCAAGCCCCAGCCCTCCCATATCTAGTCTGAGCAAGGTGTCAATGTGCTCCTAGATGCCAGTTCAAGCACTACAGATAAATCCTGGTCCCACTACCAGTGGCCCCACAGACTGCCCAAGCCCCACAACTGTCCCCCACATTCAGTGGGCCCAGTTTGGTCCTATGCAGGTTCCCCTGCTATCAGTCCAGAGTCAGTGAGCTCTCACTAGCTCAGATCAGCTGTTTCGGTGGGCATCAAAATCATGGTCTTGATCCCTTTGCTCATATTATCACTCCTCCCTCTCTTGAGCTCGTCTCTGGTAGCTCGGTCCAGTGCTTTGCTGTAGATCTCTGTATCTGCTTTCATCAATTGCTGGTTGAAGGCTCTAGGATGACAATTAAGGTACTCATCAATATGATTCCAGGTGAAGGCCAGTTTAGGCATCTGCTCCACTATTGCTTAGTCTTAGCTGGGGTCATCCTTGTGGCTTCTTGGGATTTTCCCTAGTGCCATGTTTCTCACTATCCCTTTGATGGTTCCCTCAATCAAGATAGCTCTTTCCTTTCTCTCCCTCACTGTCCTTCCCCCTTCTGAAGCCTCCCATTCCCTCATGTTCTCCTCTTCCCTCCCCTTCCCCCTTTCTCTCCCCTTTTACCCTCCTTTCTTCCCCCCTCCTAATTTTCTCAGGAGGACTTGTCTGTTCCTGCTGTGTCCGACTTCGATATGATAGTTTTGTTTCATCTTACTATATTTTATTTTGTTGAGTTTGGTTGTCATCTCTTAGAAGCCTGTTCTTTTCTAATAAGACACAGAAAGAGAGTGGATCTGGAGGGGAGGGAAGGTTGGGATATCTGTGGAGAGTAGAGGAAGGGGAAGCTATAATCAGGATATACTGGATGAGAAAAGAATCTGTTTTCCCTTTTGTCCTTATAGCTTTACTTGCATGTGTTCATTGCAAAGAACCTATTTTTAATTAAAAAGAAAAAGATAACTCTGGCCTCCCGAGAGCAGAGACTTCTAGTTTCCTTGCTTCTGTAGGAGGGTATTAGGAAAAGAGTAAAAACAGGGCCCAAAGTATAATCGAGAAACAACTGCAACATGACTAATGATTCTTTCTCTTCAGGTGAAGTGGCATGAGGGCACGTGTGCATGTGTTGTGTGTGTCTGTGCTGTGTGTCTCTCTGTCTCTATATGTGTGTCTCTGTCTGTGCATATGTGTCTTTGCTGTATGTCTGTCTCTCTGTCTCTATATGTGTGTCTCTGTCTATGCATATGTGTCTGTGCTGTATGTCTGTCTCTCTGTCTCTATATGTGTGTCTCTGTCTGTGCTGTTTATCTGTCTCTCTGTCTCTATATGTGTGTCTCTGTGCATGTATGTCTGTATGTGTGTGTCTGTATCGTGTCTGTCTGTCTCTCTCTTTGTGTATGTGTATGCTGTGTGTGTATCTGTCTGTATGTCTGTCTCTCTCTGTGTGTCTGTCTCTCTCTGTGTGTGCGTGTGCTGTGTGTATCTGTCTCTGTCTGTCTGTCTGTCTCTCTCTCTCTCTGTGTCTCTCTCTCTCTCTCTGTATATGTGTGTCTGTCTGTCTGTTTCTCTCTTTGTGTATATGTGTGCTGTGTGTGTATCTGTCTGTCTCTGTCTCTCTCTCTGTGTGTGTGTGTGTCTGTCTGTCTCTCTCTGTGTATGTGTGTGTGCACAAATGTTACTGGAGATGAACCTAGGGCCTCACACATAGCAGGAGAGAAGTCTCCCAAAGTGACCTTTTCTGCAAAGGGACATGGGTAGCAAAGAGTAATGCAGACATGACTCCTTAGAAATTCACCCTGGACTCTGGGGTAATAGGCCAGAAGTTTCACAGGTTCCAGCTGCCAGCATAACTGGGTCAGGACTGAATTGAGATTGCTCTGTCTCCCATTCACGTGTTGGCCCTGTGTGTAGTCAGGTCCTGAGTGACATGGAGGTCTTTGTCTCATACCAGTCGGACTATGTGAACTCTGTTTTCAGAAGGCTGAGTGATAACAGTGACCAGGGATGGTAGCCAAGAAACACTTTTTATCCTAAGAACCTAAGAATAGAGGGACCTGCCTTGGTCAGAGAGTACTGCTGGGTGGAATTCATATAGTTTCACTGCCAGCCAAATACAGTAAGAGCTGTGGGTGCTTTTTTTTTTTTTTTTTTTTGTTTTTCGAGACAGGGTTTCTCTGTAGCTTTGGAGCCTGTCCTGGAACTAGCTCTTGTAGACCAGGCTGGTCTCGAACTCACAAAGATCCGCCTGCCTCTGCCTCCCAAGTGCTGGGATTAAAGGTGTGCGCCACCACCGCCCAGCTCTGTGGGTGCTTTTAAAGACAGTCTGGTAGCAGTTTCAAAGTTTAGAAGAAGTGGGCTATGTTCACGTTAGTAGCTTTTTATTTTATCCACTACATCCAAAATATAAACCTTTATGCACATAGTCAATATAAAATTATTGCGGAAGTGTCTTCTATTCTCTTGTGACCCTTTGGAAACTTGTGAGTATGTGACCTGAATAGCACAAGAGAAAAGCCTTGGTCTGCCTTGTACCTGAGGCTCTCCTGAGGGCACGATCTGAGTAGAAGGTATAGGTGAGAGATCTGCGGTAGCAAGTGGAGAGGGGCGGGCAGTGGATCCTCAACACTGTTCAGTGAGGACCCAGCTTGACATGTCTTCTTGACAGCCTGGACAGGTTAGGGTCCCTGCTTAGCACCCCACTGGGTATTCATAGGAAAGGCCCAGAACCCAGGAATGTGGGCTGGCCACCCTCTAGCAGTCCCTCATAATGGGAAGGGCTTCTTGGGCATGATCTTCACAAGGGTGCAGGGGTAGTGGCGGTCAGTGCTGGGAGTTGCTAATTGCATGGCCTCAGTTCTCCGTTGTTCTTAGGGTTTTATTTTTATTGTTGTGTTTTTGCCTGTAGCTCTCATAGTTTGTGTTTGAGATCTGAAATTAGAATATTGCTCCTGCAGTTCTCATAGTCGTCATGTAGATCCGGTGAAGATATGTGCATTACACACTTTGTCTTTCATGACTACTCTGGAGCCGTGAGGGGTTGTGTGTCTTACTTAGTTAGGGTTTCTGTAGCTGTGACAAAACACCATGACCATAAAGTAAGTTGGGGAGGAAAGGGTTTTTAGCTTACACTTCCACATTGCTGTTCATGACGGAAGGAAGTCAGAAGAGGATAGGAACTCACACAGGGCAGGATCTGATGCAGAGGCCATGGAGGGTGCTGCTTACCAGCTTGCTCCACATGGCTTGCACAGCCTACCTTCTTCTAGAACCACATGGCACCACCCACCATGGGCTGGACCCCACTCAGTTGGTAACTGAGAAAAGGCCTCTCAGCTGGGTCTCATGGAGGCATTTCCTGAACTGAGGCTCCTTCCTCTCTGATAGCTCTTACTTGTGTCAAGTTGACACATGAAACCAGCGAGAACACTGTGGAACCAGTGTGAACGGGCTTCTCTTCGGGAATCTCACTGCAGGTTTTAAAACCTAGACAGAGAGCTGGGCTCTTGCCTTGGGTCTGCTCTAGGTCCTTGCTCGCCCCAGGGCGGAAGAGAGACAGCATCAGCCTGCAGCCTGCTGCCCTCCAGGACCGTGCACCCCCTCTGTCTCAGCACTTTTATTTTTATCTCATCAGCGTGTTTCTGCTTTTGAAGTGTGAATCCCAGTGACCCTAATGAGCAGTCTGCCTGGGCCGGGGCCAGTGGGACCAGGTTATTAGAGTTCAGAGGCCCTGGGTCTCTGAAGCAGGGATGCTGGCTCCTATATGGTTGGGCAGGGGCCTTGCAGTCTTGCTGCGACTAGAAACAGGTGGCTGCCGGGCTGTATTCTCCCCCACATCCCTTCCATCGCGGCAAGGGCAGGCACAGTTTAATGCAAGTTAGAATGCTAGTTTTGTGAACTGCAGAATTGAGTATCAGTGATACTGTCGGTGGCTGGCAGGACAACATTCAGCCCCTTTCGCTTTCCCATTTGTCTGTGGGAAGCTCTGTGGTTTGCTGTTGTACTGGTGTTTCAGAACAGGATGGGGGGGGCACAACTAATGCCTATGTTAGAGCCCGGAGGCATGTTCCTTTCCTGGGACTGTGAAGTCAGCAGTGCCTGACTAGTATTCAGGAGGAGGGGGGCATACAGGATGTGCCGACACAGTGGTGGCAGCCGATGAGATAGGCCATAGAATGTTAGATACAGAAAGGTCCCAAACACCTGATTCTGAATCAGTTCAAAGGATATTTGTGGAACCCGTAGACCCTATCAGAAACTGGGGTAAGTGCTTTCCTGTGTAGCGCCAAGGGTTCTTTACAACCGTCTGTACACTTGACCTCATGAATGGCAGTTTTCCATAAGGCTATAGTTTCTACACCTGTGTAGTCATTAGCTGGATGGGATCTTCTCAGGAATACATATTTTCAGGCACCACCCAAGTCAAGGGAATGAGACTCCAGGATGTATTAATGAATGCCCCATCCCTACCCCAGGTTACTCTGATGTCTAGGAAATCCTGGGGACTCAAGTTAGCAAGAAGAGACAAGGCTAGGCTCATATCTCAGTCATATATATTTATGTCATTGGATGATTGGAGCAAGCATACTGTGTCTTAGTGCTGCTTTCCCCAGTAGATAAAGGTTGGTAACAGTACCTGTCGTCAGTGGCGTGGGCCTTCAGGGTCATGTAGCCACAGTGTTGGGCATGTGGTAGGCATATGGTAAGCACTGCTCTAACACTCAGATTTAGTCAGCTTTGATCCTGGGTCTGTTTGACTTCAAGGTTGTCTAATCACTGTATTGTTCTGATTGTCTGTTAGAAACCTAATTCACTTAGCGATTAAGGCATCTCATTTCCCAGCTCTAATGAGGGCTGTCTAAAGACCGAGGCTAGCAATGTGGTTTCCTCTTGGTGCCACCTCTGGCTTCTGTTTGCATTGCCCAGAGGAGGATTGCCACGTTGAGCTCCTATTGCTGTTACGTCTGTCATAGGTATGTGGGATGTTGTATTTCTCCCTTCCTGCTGTGAACTTGGCGTGGGTTTCTGATCTTTTTTCTGTGCCTGGGTTTAGTGGGAAGAGCTGTAACATCTCCCCTGAATACTTTAGGCTGAAGGAATCATGTGGAGTGCATGTTTGGAACAAACTTTCTGGGCATACCATGTGGTTTGGGGGTAGCAGCTGAGCTGGTAATTAATGTGCCTTCTGACCCCCATGCCGTCTCCTGCAGGACATGCAGATGTCTGCATGTCTGCTGCAGCAGAGTGCTAAGTGCGAGTCCGGATGTTGAGAAGACTAGCCAAGCATCCATCCATCTCATGACCACTAGGCGCTTTGAGCCCCATTTTGCCTATAGGGAAAATAAGACAAAAAAGCCAAGTGATCTTTTCTAGTGCTTAGCCATGGCCACAGAGGAGGAAGCTCTTGGTGTGGCGGAGCTTGTATCTGCATGTTTCTGGAAGCTGGGGTAGGGGCAGGGCTAGACCTGTTTTCTTGTAGCTGTCCCCCTGGAGCCCACTCATGTAGCAGAGCAAATACTTGAGCCAAGCCTCTCTGCATCTTGAGGGTTCTTTTCCCAGAAGGCACCAGTTCTAATATTCTCATGACCTCAGATGAGCAGCCAAAGCCCACTTGCCACCAGGCTCTAGGGTGGATGTTCCTTTTGCCACCAGTGTCAGCTCCTTCTGTCATGGCAACTGTGGCCTTGTGTTTATTGGAGGAAGTGGTCAGTTCTGAGTGGACACTGCAGTCTAGGCTTCAGGAGAATGAGCTGAGTTAGCTATCTTGGTTCAAGGTCATTGAGAGCTAATTTTCTTAGGAAAACAACCCTTCCCAAGGCCCAGTTCCCTTTACTAGTGTCTGTATGTTGGGGTGGTGCTGGACTCATAACAAAAGGTCCCCCTGTCCTATTATCCAGTTCCAGTGCCTCTAGTCTGGAGGAGTATGTGTCCTATCAGACGTCCATCTTGGTACACTGGGAACAGCTTTGGCTCCCTCCCATTCTACCCTCGCCATACCGTTTTGACAACATATTTGTATCTCCTTCCTTCTGCTTCCCTTCCTCCCCTTACCATCTCTGATCGTATCTGGCCTCCACTGAGTCTTGCTAAACAACCAAAGTGTTCGTGGGCCTCTGTGTACCCACCATTTTGTTCCTTCTTTTCTTTCAGGTACAGGACAGCTTTCTGTCTAAACATAAGCCAGCAGTTAGTGCTTCTTTGAGGCTCCTCACCCAGGCAGCTGCTTGCATTGCTTTCTGTGGCTCTTGAGGCCTCGCTTACCCAACTGACCCACACTTCCTATTCAGCCAACTTCCTGGTAGAAGGAACATGGTGTTTACTCTTACTTGGTGAGCAGGACAGGCGTCTTGCACCTGAAGAGGCATCTCTTCTGGTACGTAGCTGTTCTGCTTTTCTGGAGGCAGTTCTGGAAGTGTTTGGTTAGCATATTGTATCTGGCGTATTTTGTATGGGACCACCTTCGGAGTCTCTTTGGAGTGTCATGGGGCTTCCCTTCACTTGGGTCTGCAAGTTCCCTCATAAACAGCTCAGGGGCATTCCAGAGCAGTGGCTTCTTTCCTCCAACAGAAGGAACTGAACCCCAGCCTGCTTGTTCATCCAGTCTCACATGAACTGGGCTCAGGCAGGTTTCAGAGCCTGACTCACAGCCGGGCATAATTCATCTCCCGACATCTGACCTCAGGTTAGCTGCTTGGCGATGAATGACACTTGAAGGGATGGTTCCCTCAGTTCCATAGGAAGTGTTAGGGGTTCCAGGAGAGCTTGGAGGAGGACGCAGGGTGTGGAGCCAGCTTGTAGGTCCCATGGATAGTGAGGATGGATGAAACAGGGAGTTGAGAGTGAGGAGGTAGGGATGGGGGAGTGCTGGGAAGACAGGCTTAGGGCTACTGTAGAGATTAAAATGACACAGCAGGTGCTAGCGGAGCCTGGCAGAGTAAACAGTCCATAAATGGCACTTTTTCAGCATTCAGTGTCTCTCACCACCCACTAGAAAGGGGAACTAAATTTCCTGACTTAGTGTGGTAGACTACACTTGTGCATGGTATGTATTGCATCTCAGTTAGTGTCTGTTGAGTGAACATATAAAAGCATGAGAACAGAACATGCAGTAAGTGGCTAATAATTAAAACAGAAGTTAGAGTACAAGCAGGGACAGGCTACAGGATCAGCAGAGCATCTGAGAAGCAATGCAGCCTTCCAGAGAACTTAGCGAGTGATGCCAGGGCGCTGCAGAGCAGCAGACTGGCCAAGTGCATCAGTGACCAATGACAAATAATCACATCCTTCCCTCACAGTGCGCGTTAAAGAATTATAGCCGCGTCTTTCAAATTAACCAGGCGTTCAAGGGAAGAGCTGGCTTTTAAGTCGCAGGATGCCAGAGAAGATATGAGGAAAGACAAAGAGGAGTGGATTGGATGACCTTTAAAAACCAACTTTTGTATATCGCAAGCATTAGAAGCAAAATTTGACAGTGTTGAAAACTTGGCTCAAGTGTAAAAAAGTTTAAATATTTTAATATATACTCATATAAATCAACAAGGAAAGTCATTCCTGTTTTTAAAAGTAATTATGTGTCTGGAGGTTTTGCCTGCATGTTTGTCTGTGCATCACGTGCGTGGTGACCAGTGAGGCCAGGAGAGGGTGTTGAATCCCCTGGAACTGGAGTTAGAGATGGTTGTGAGCCACCGCTGGGTGCCAGGAATCTGCCTATTCTGGATGAGCAGCCGGTGCACTTAGCCACTGAACCTTTCCTCTAGCCCCACCATTTCTACCCTGATAGAAAAATCAGCCCAAGGACGGGTAGAAGAATTATAAGCAGCCAGGCCACATATGAGACGTGTTCACCATGTTGACAGCTGGAGAAGGGCGAAGGAAAAGGAGAGAACATTTTTCTTCTATCAGCTATTGCAGCAGGGATTGCCTTAAGACACTTCTCCAGATTGCTGGCGGGAGAAAGACTAGAAATCGCTTTTCTGGCACAGGGTTTAAAGAGGCTTAACTACATACACATATTTTTTTTTTAAAGATAGTAAGTTCAACTCTCTAAATTCAGATTAAGGAAATATCTATGCTTACAATATGTGTACATATATTTATCATAAATCACAGAAATGTTAAAAATATCAAGTGCCCAACAATAGAGAATAATAAATTATAGCAGTGCACATAGAGAATATACATGGCCTTTAAAGTATTTTAAAGAATATTTAATGGTCCATTCTTACCCTCTCTTGAGTCCTTCTTGCCAATATCCCTTTGCCTAAAGCAAGTCACATGATCAAGTCCAGATGCAGCAGAAGTGTGGGCATCTACTATATATGTTCATAGCATGATTATAATTCATAAACTTAATACACATACAGACAGTGTATACACACACACGGAGATGAGAAGTATTTTATCAGTTGTTGTTCTTTAATTTATTATTTTGTTTATTGTTAAAATTTATTATAATAAGCAAAATGTATTTCTTGGACTAAGAAGGCTCTGGGTTTGGGACATTTGATACGATAATGGATGCATTTGGGATGTGGTTGAGTGACAGAATTAACCAGTGTGGGGATTTTTTAGATATGGTGCGTGAAGTGGGGACTAGGTTGGTTCAAGAATAATGTAGCTTTGATTGAATGGTGTCGAAGAAGGGGAAAAAAAAATCTCGTTTAATATGTTGAATTTGAGGTTCTTCTGAAGCACTGTAGTTGGAGATACAGGAAGCCCTGGAAATAATAAAGCCATAGTTCAGAAGAGAGGACTGGAAAGGGAGGTGGGCGAGAGAGAAAGAGTCAGTTCTTGAATATTAGTGATCATTGTGTGAGAGATGATGTCCTGCAATAGCTTTGGGAGGGATGGAAAGACGGCAGAAGATAGGCCCAGAGTTCACTGAGGTTCAAGGCCCTGGCGGAAGAGTCAGGAAAATGCCTGTCCTAGACGCTGCTGTATACAGTGCTGTTGTTGCCCACATCCCAGATTGTCTCATCTCACACAGCCTCGGCATCCTGCACCTCTCATCTGGACCGCTTGGCCCATTTGCCGTCAGCTGGCTGATGGGTGTGTTCTCTACCAGGCTGTCAGTTCCATGGGAGCTGGGAGTCACTGGTGCCCAGCACATGGCTTGGCGTGGGCTTTCTGGGAGGGTGGGTGGAGGAGGAAGACTAGAGATGTCGGAATCCGTGAAAGTATTGGTAGAGTTTCAAGGACAGAAGAGGCACCAGTATAGGCCAGCGTGAGTGCTGAGAAAGATGGGCTCTAGGAGACCAAGAATGCAAATGCTGTTATAGAGTGAGAATACAAGCAGGGCCGAGGGGAAAGAATGTGAATGACCTGTCAAGGACACAGGTGGACTGATGAGGAAAAACCAGCTGAAGAGAGCTTCAAAGTGAAACAAAGGACCCCAAACAGTGATAGATGAGACACGCATAAGAAGGAAAAGGTGGTCGCTTGACAGACTGGGTGTCATGCCTCACTGTCCTCTGGCTTGATTCTCAGACGAAGACCATTGATTGTTCACAGTGTCCAAAGGACATGGACATCCTGTTTGGAAAATAAAGTCGAGCTGTCTTGTCTTGTTCCATATCTGTCCTCAGAGTCACTGGGTATCCCCAGGAGAGGCTGTCAGTGCCCCAGCCCCTGGTGCTGGGATTGCATCCTCACATAAGCCTACTGTGAGTCTGAGGCTACACCCTCGTGAGGCTTCCAAGTGATAAGTCCTCTAAGGTAGCACCCAGGAATGCCAATTCCAAAGCCTCCCCTGGGGCCTCCTTAAGATGTTGGGCTCCATGATTGAAGGCCCACTGTCTTGCTCTGAAAGCAGAGGGCAACGGTTGCCATGAACAGAGTCAGGCCTGGCTGACTTTTATGCAACCTCTGAACTGGGCTGAGTGCCCCCCTCCTCCCCCACACCCTTGCCTTCGTGAAAGTGCTTTTGAAGTTGTCTACTTGAAACCTGCTTCTGAATTCCCTAAGCCAGGGGAACTGGGCTGATAAAATTAGAGGCCCCTGTCATGTGACTGTCCCATTTTACAGGGTCTGCATGTTTTGCTGGGATCCCAGGCAGTGTTCCAGTCCTGGCTGTCATTTGCATATGTTTCTGAGCCAGAGATGGGACTCACGGGCCCCCTGAATTTGGTATTTTAAATTGCAGACAGAAGGACTGAAGGAAACCGAGTTGCAGGCTAGAGGATAAGGTTTCATACACAGCAGCTGGAATTCATAGCTCTGGGGTCTGGGACTCATGCCTTTGAAGACGGGTGAGAGGCTGTTGCCTAACAGAAACCAGACCCAGACCCCTGACTCCAGTCCTCCCCGTGACTCTACCCACAGCGGGTCATCTAGCCCCTAATTGCACTCTGGGTCACCCACCTCTTTGATAAAAACTGGCTTAGCAGAGCATGTGCAGTTGCTTTTGAGGGGCCAGACCTCTCTGCTGCAGCTCTCGGCGTGGAGACTCGGCAGCAGATGCTAAGTGCAACAGAAGTGAGTGTAGTGTTTTTCTTTTTATAATGTGAAAAGAGGGTCAGAGAGCTAGAGACCAGGCAGGTTCCTATATCTGAAGACGACTCAGAAACCAGTGTGCAGCTTCACAGCCAAGGCGCTGGACACGCAGCAGGAGCTCCTTGGTTCCTGAGTGGATGCTCATCCACATTCTGAAAGCCTATTCATGCAGTGTTTGGGGGGCCTTCCTTGATGTCTGGGGGTTTGGTCCAAGTTTTTCACTGTTGAGTAGTAGATCTTGGGGAGCAAGAGCCTATCTTCTCCTCTTGACGGTGGGTGGGTCTGTTCCTAGATGGCACGTGCGTGAGCAGGTTGGTGACCACATCCCCTTCTCTTCTGGCAAACCTCTAGGTTTCCAGACAGGCCCCAGCATATGTCCACTGCAGCTGCATTCTTTCATGTCACTTCAGTAGGTGAGTCTTTGCTATTTCCAAAGCCACAGGGAGGGTGTGAGCCCAGCCTTGGGATCCTCTACTCATGATTTTGAGCCAATAATCAAATCTTTCTAAATGTTCCTGTCCAGTGAGTAGACTTTAGTCCTACTTATTTTGGCTGGTGGGCCCCATGCAAAACTTTTTGGAGATAACATCAGAAGCTTCCCACAGGAGTGTTTGGGAATTTTAAAAGCTCCTAATAGCATTTTGATTTATTCAGGGAAATAGATCCAGTTAATAAAAGAAAAGAAGAAATCAGAGGTACAAGGACAGTGATCCTGACCAGGCACAGAGGCCCTGTGTCTATTGGTTGTTCCGCACAGGAGTGCTGGGCTTGCTGAACCCTCCAGCATACTCATGGGCTGAAGGCAGGTCCCTGAGGCTGCTCCCTTGTGTTCCCATCACTCGCTGTTTCCAATTAAAGAAGAATTGAGACTAGCCAATGATCAAATAAATGTGACTTTAAATTGCATAATCTCTCCACTGAGTCACTGATAGGGGTTTTTTAATGATCCAGTGCAAGAGAGTAGATTGAAAAATGATAGTGGAATCCTAGCAAATCCTAGTAGAATCTGTAGAGCAGTTTTGCAGCAGTTATTAAAACTCAGAAATTTACATAGCCCTTGACCTTGTACAACCAGGAATTTATTGTTGGAAGCAGTTGGAGTCATGAGGAAAGCATGATGTTCAAAGGGCTTCATCCAGACGCCAATGAGAACAATGAAAGATTGAAACCCTGTTATCCACTAAGACTTAATAAATCATAGCATAAACTTTTATAAATATTTCCAAGAATGCATCAGTTAATGATATAACATACCAATCATTTATATTACTTTGATAGTTACAAATGATAGGAAACAGTATAGATTATATTCCAATTTTATAAAATGCACCCGGAGCTCATTGATTTTGCTGGGCTAGTTAGCCATCCAGTGAGCTCCAAGATCTCCCTCCCCCACCCCAGAACCAGCACTGGGGTTAGAGACCCACACAACCACATTCCACCTTAAAATTATCTTGCTAATTTATTTCATCTTTTGATTCTTTTTTTTTAAATTCTTTTACTTTTTTGAGAGTATATAATTACATCATTTCTCTCTTTCCTTTTGTCCCTCTAACCCATCTATATACCACTCCTTGCTCCCTTTTAAATTCATGGCCTCCTTTTTCATTAATTGTTGTCACATTGCACACACACACATTCATAAATACACAAATGCAACCTGCTCAGTCTGTATGATGTCACTTGTACAGATGTTTTCAGGGATGACCCTTTGGTCTTGGATAACCAGTTGGTGTGCTCTTCCCTGGGGAAGAATGTTTCTCTACATTTTTTATTTGCCTGTAGTTCTTCGCATAGGGCTGAGGTCTCATTGGCTTCCCCTGCCCATGTTAGCAATGGTGTTTTTGTGCAGCTCATGTTTAGACAGTCATATTGATGAGACTTCTGACCTTCCTAGAAGATGCAGTCATAGCAAATTCTGAATTTAGAAATGAAAGGTTTGTAGAAACCTTTGAACAGATCTATTGACAGCTGTGTACTCACTTTGCATCTCTGTCACGTTCTTTTTAAAGAATATTTATTTATTTAATGTTCACTGGTGTTTTGCCTGTATATACTCTGTGTGAGGGTTCCATTTTCCCTGGAACTAGAGTTACAGACAGTTGTGAGCTGCCATGTGGGTGCTGGGAATTTAACCCAGGTCCTCTGGAAGAGAAGCCAGTGCTCTCAACCACTGTGTCATCTCTCCAGCCCCTCTGTCCCATTCTTGTAGAGTTTCAAATTTCTGAATTATTATTATATATGTGACCAGTTCTGTGATGTTACTACTGTAATTATTTTGGATGCCATACAAGTACCATATAACACAAGACACTTAGTAAATGTGCTTGTCTTCCCCAACTAGAAAGTGTGGCTCTTGCAGTCTTTCTGACCATTTTCTGCAATGTTTTCAGAGCCTTAGTGCTTTGTAGATGCCCCTGTCTGGCTGGACTCCACTTTTCTGCATTTTGATTGGTTGTGGCTTTCTGTTATGGCCTCTGTCTGTTGCAATGAGAAGTTTCCTGGAGGAGAGCTGAAGACTACACTGGCTGTAAGGACAAATACTTAGGATGTAGTTAGAGATTATGCTGGTTTAGGAAAGTGGTGGTTATAGCCTCACCTCCAAGGTCTATGATTTCACTATTCTGGGTAGTTGGCTGAGTTTCCAGGCATGGTTTTCCTTTTGAGGGAATCTCAATCAGAGATTTGTTGGTTACTCCCAAGGTGCTAGTACCACTATTGCACCCTTAGTGTTAACATGCTGTGCTATTCATTGTGGTTCATAGATGTCGTAGCTGGGTAGAACTGTTGGTTGCTTTCCTCCTTTGGAATCTTGCGTGGTGCCTTCTGGTTCCATGAAAGCTAGTCCTCAGGTCAGTTCCAGCTCATGGTCCTTCAGGCCCTGTCTCTGAAGGGCCTGATGTCTTCAGCAATAGGGACTTATTTTCTACATTTTGGGACCAACTAAGGAAAATATAAATAGGCTGTGTGTTTTGGGAGTTTCTTGGATAGCCCCAACTGACAATTTTAAACAGGCTTCTCATACTTATTGTTGGAGCTTCTGCTAGATGATCTTTTGGTTTTTGAGGGAGTATTTTCAGACTAGATGAGAAAATTCATGTATTCACCATGTATGAGCATTTATATGTAGACTTACATGTGTTATACTTTTTCAAGGTAGATGTGAATAGTGTGATTCCTTGTGACTTTTCAGACATCCTGCTATCTTAATCCTCCCCCTTGTGTGATCATCTCCTTCCCCTCCCTAAGTAGAGCCCACCCATTTTCCCTCCTCTCCCATTGGATCACTTGTACCCTGCTATTCCCCCCCCCCCCCCCCCCCCCCGTGCATTGCTCCGCCACCACCCACCCCACCCCACCCCAACAATGGTCCTTTTATGTTTTCCTGGTTTCGGCAGTTACTTCAGAATACTTATTCACATCTGAAAATTTGGAGTTCAGAGACTCCAATGAGAGAGAACTCGTGACATTTGTCTTTTTGAGTTTGGGTTACTTCACCTAATATCATCTTTTCTAGTCTCATCCATGTTTTTTAAAACCTTGAAAGTTCATGATTTATCCTCTTCCTCCTCCTCCTCTTCCTTCATAGTGCTGAGTAGTCTTTCATAGAATACGTGTGCTACATTTTCATTGTCTGTTAGTTTTTTGAAGAGCATCTTCCCAGCTGTTGTGAGGAGAGCAGCAGTCGCGACTGTAGCATGGCTCAACAGTGATCTGTGGAGTTGGATGTTCAGTCCTTTGGGCATTATATTCACTTTACAGAGGTCTAGAATGTGTAATTAAGACCCTAATGGTAAATCCCATGTATCAGGATTGATTCAGGGTCCCCCCTTTTCCTCTGTATTTCCTAAGTATTTAAAAAAAGAAAAACTTTGTAGAAAACTTATTTCTAACACCTAACTAAAAGACTTCATTGAAATGTGACCCCGTAAGCCACTGCTTTACACAGCTCTCTGAGCAGAAAATCCAACTGGCTGGTTTGCATTACAGGGAGGGGGAAGGTTGGCTTTTTGTTGATGAAGGGAGGCTGTGCCTCTGACAAAAACCAGGGTGGATTTCATCTGGCCCTGAAGGGAGAACAGCGTTGTGAAGAGGTGAAAGGTCAGCCTTGAAACTCAGATGAGTTCTGGCAGGAGCGTTAATTTGGAACCACCAAGCCTGTGCCATGTTAGAGAACTTTCCAATTCCCAGTGTGGTCTGAAAGTAGAAAGTCCCTCTTTACTTGCATGCCCTACTAAGCCCTCTTACATTTTCATAGAAAAATAAAATGAGGAACAATGTTCTTAAGATGTTGAAATGGACTGAAAAGACCCATTGTGAGCCTAGCTGGGGATCGAGGGCATCCTGGTTGGTCAGAGCGCTGCGTGATGGCTCGTTCTGTTTTAAAGTGCCACAGAAGTGATTGTTCACCTTGCTTCCTGTGTGGGAAGCACAGCACCCGCTTCCTGCCTGAAAACATGACCATTCAGAGTTATTCCGGCATGGATGGAAATGTTCACATTAATTTCTGTGTAGGAAGCATAGTGCCCCTTCCTGTCTGAAAAAAACATGGTCATTTCCAGCATCAGTCTATGGGCTTTAGACAGAAGTACTAAAGCAAGGATGAGGACAACAGGAGGGATGGCGAGGAGGAATGGCCACCTCATCCAGCTTGGGAAGGGCTTGAGTCTATAGAAGTAGAGGCCAGCACAGAGGAAGGCCTGGGGAGAAGCCTGTTCTTAGAGGTTCCCAGTTCACTGGGAGTGAGCGGTGCTGAGTGCAGAGCTTGGTGTGAGCCTATCAGGCTTGAAGCATCAACACTTGGATTAGAAATGACCCCCAAGAAGCTCCTGGGTGCTCTGCAGCCTCATCTCTCCCCATTGGGTGTGACGCTGGGAAGAGGTTTAGGATGGAGGGGGTGTACTGGCCTCCTAGGCCCTGGCTGAGAGGGAAGGCTTTGTTCTCAGGAGGCATCCTGGCCCATGGTGATATCCCTGTCTTTCAGGTAGGCCTGATGACAGTGACTCTGATGTGCAAACAGGAGTGTTTAGGAAGCATGTAGATCAGTGTGTCAGAGGAAAGCGCTTTCTCTTCCTCCTTTCCCGCCAGTAGCTACACAGCATTCTTAAAGTAGCAGTTTTTTCTGTAGTTTAAGGGAAGCATTTATGTCTCACTTTAAAATGACCTGATATTTATTTCCTCTTCAGCATCTTGTATTTTTAACTTCTGGAATTTTGTCCTTTTTTTATTGAAGAAATGGGTCTGTTTTACAGGCTGACCACTTCTAATTTGAAATCTGAAATATATAAAAATTATAAACTTTCCAACCCTGACCTTATGAGATATGTTATACACAGAATATATATATATATGTGTGTGTATATATATATATATATAAATTACCTTCAGGATATGTATATAAGGTCTTTATGAAGCTCAAATGAGTTTCTTGTTTAGCCTTGAGTTCAATGACCAGCACATCTCTCTCTTCCTAGGTCTCCCCCTCTCTCCTCTTCTCTCTCCCCTCCAACTTCCCCTCCCCTCTTCTATCTCTCTTCTGCCCCCCTCTTACACACACACACACACACACACACACACACACACACGGGTGCATATATTTATGTATGTCTTTCAGGCCTTAAACATTAAGATAAAGAATAGTCAGTCTATATATGTTTGTCAATTATCTCCACACTTTTCCTTTAAACATTAGGAATGAAGGACAGAAGTGTGTAGTCTTGTCAGCATTAGAGAACTTAGGGTAGTCATGCACCTCTCTGAGGGGACATGCCTAGCATGGATCAGGGTGACAGTGTTTACTGTTAAGTGATCCAGTGCTGAGAACAGGGACACTGCAATCCCTAATGTCGCCATTAAAAGTTCTGGTAGTGTGAAATGCCCGCTTAGCAACTCCATCTTCACAGGTCCATTTCCATTTGTTGGCGGTGGTCATTTGCAGCATTTTTTTTTTAATTGTAAAATGCTGGTTTTATTTTGATCAGTGACAGCTCTCTGTGTACTTTCCAGTTCTAAAGACGGTAATGTGTTCATTTCAATGCACAAACATATCATTAGGTACAGTTGATTGAGTACCTACTATGTGCTACAAGTATATGACATTTCATTGAATTTCACAGTGGGCCTACTAAATTAGGATTGTTATCCTGATTTTTACAGAGGAGAAACTACAGTGGGCCCAAATGCCTTCGTTATGAGCATCCTCACCAGCTTCCCCATATCCCACTGGCCACATGCTTCCGGGTGCTCAGTCATTTTACCTACAGGCTCTGCTTTAGTTTTTATAAGTTCGTCTCTGTGAAACACATTATAGTGGCATAATTTGTCACATATTGTTATAGAAATAGTTATAACTATTTGTAATTTTAGGTCGTTGTAGCTCTGATCTGTCTTAGTCTCTTCAGGGTACCAAGACCAAATACAGTAGAGCCGATGACCACAATTATTAAGTTCTTCCACCTTGGAGTCTGGGAAGTCCCAGAGAAAGATGCCAATCAAGCTCTTATCCTGCGAGGACCTGCCGCCTAGTCTGTACTTGTAAAATGCCTTCAAGTTACATCCTCTGTGCTAGAAATGAGGAAGGCTATCTGAGAACTTGTTGGCATGCGTACATCAGGATGGTCCCTTTGTAGAAAGATGACTTGCCCTATAGGGATAGCGAAATTATTTTTGGTTTTGTAAGTACAAGCAAAACATATTCTTTCCCTAGAATATAGTCTACTAGGTGTGAATGCTCACATTTAAAATACGTTATTGCTGAAAACAGCATATGTTCATTTGAGCCTGCAGTGAGTTGTAGTGTTCACTGGGGGTAGGGAAGGTCTTCCCTAAATGATGTTGCATATTGATCAAGGAGGTGGCTGCCATAGGTTACTTCTTAAAATAACAGTGGAGTTTGCTGTCTGGATTGCTCTCTCTCAGATTTCTTTCTAGAATGTCATAGTGTTTGATAGCATTGTCCATAGCAGACCCTCTTTGAAAGTTAGAGAGAGACAACCCTTTCATGTATTTATCGGCTGAGTTTACATTAGCACTGAGAAGCCTTTGTCTCACTTCCACATCCTTCACGCACCATCATCAAGCAGGTTCCATCCTAGGAGATGACTTTCTTTGCTCATTCCTAAG
>JAQHUG010000151.1:9684-25255 GCA_028555095.1 Dicrostonyx torquatus
GCAAACCCAGGACTTCTGACACTTTCCACACAGGTTAACAAGGATGCCACTAGCAAGAATTCTTGGCAGACATAAGCCTTATCCTCAGGATGGAAAGGACAAGTCTTATATCTCATCTCAGAGGACTGCAGGTTCCTGCATGTTTCCTTGGACAATGCCTGTCAAAGGTTCTACTTTCTCATGGTTTCCTTTCAGCTGGGAGAGCTCAAGACAGAAAAGCTTCCGCCAGGGGACCCATGGCCCAGTCCAGAGGGACAAGGGTACATATCAGGGTAGCCACAAGGGACTTCCTACTGGTTGACAGAGAGCCTGGCTGCTGCAACAGATCCTTGGTCCGCTCACCTTGCTCCTGCTCCTTCTGTTTCTTCTTCTCCAGTTTGCGTTCCTTGACACTGCGCAACTTGGCCTTGCCGATGCCCCCAGCTTGGCGGATGGACTCAAGCAGAGTGGCCCGGCCACTGGAGGGATCAACTACCTCCTTAGGGGCTCCTTGAACAGAGGCTGTAAGGAGAAGGGTGAAGGACAGCTCAGCATTGCAGGATGGGAAAAGCTGCCCAGCCTGAGGCAGGAGGTGATCTCGGGATCCTGGCAAATGGAGGGGCCTATCACCCACAGGGAAGCCAACTCTAAGGCTGTGGCTTCTGGGACGGTGCAGTGTGCTCTTGGATTTCTGCAGAGAATGAGCTGAGGGGCCTAATGTCTAGGCATCTCTCCTCTCCACCCCTATTTTGATGACACCCTGCAGTGACAGACCCTTTGGATCTGATGTGCTGAGCACCACAAGCCAACAAAGGATTTCCTACCCCTTGAGGTGGTTGAACACATAATGGAAAGCTGAAATCTGGACATTTCAAGTTTGTTAATAGATCCTTTCCCTCTGGCTTAACTAGAAACAGGGCTCAACACCTTCCCAAGGCTTCCTCTGCCCTGAAAGTCAGAACTCCACAGCTCTGCAGAGCAGAGAAACCACTCCATCAACCTTGGAAGACTAGGTATCCATGAGAATGCTCTGCAGATCCCAGAGCTAGGAACATGTGACCTACAGAGAATTCTTCTGGGATCCCAGCATGAGAAAACTGGAGGTCCTATTAATGAGCACTGGCCACATGAGCCCCATCTGCACTGCCCCTACCTGAGTGGACCATGCTGCTGCTAGTGTCTTCTTCCCTGACAACCTGGCCAGGTGCAGTTGCCACTTCAGGGAACGCTGATGGCTGGGGGGTACTGACCACCACTGAGGGAGCTGGAGGAGGTGGTGGTGGCGGTGGTGGTGGTGGCGGTGCTGCCAGCAGCACCCCATTCTCTAGTTCTGTAAGGAAAGTGAGAATGCATGAAGATCTGGGGAAGGAGCCAGCACGAACTTTCTGGTTCCATTCCATCCCAGGGCCCAGCTCACCTGGTTGGAAAGGTTCAGCTACCTCCGTGTGGAAGGTGGGCAGTTCTGGAATGGCACCAGGAGCAGAGGGGGCAATGCCAGGGCCCAAGTCCGCACTATACATGAGGTCATCTGCGATGCCAGGCAAGTCGGGTAGGTAGGATGGCACATCGATCTCAGGAACTTGGCCCAGGTCTGGCACATAGAAGTAGTTTTCTGGAGCCTGCAGGGTCAGGTGGTACGGGAGAGTGACAGTTCTGCCAGAGCACAGGACCCACACTGTAAGCACGGGGTGGGCAGCACATGTGGACCCACACCATTGGGCAGACAGAGGCTTTGTGGAGCCTCCCTGACCCACGCTGGCAGGGCTTGCCTGTCCAAGCACTCCACCCCACCTGCTGCTCCAGCTGCTCTCTCTTGCTGATGGACAGAGGGGCATCAAACAACTTCTCCTCTTCTGTGCCCAGCATCGTGTGCGTTTTTGTTACTGCGCCAGCCAGAGGATCCAGGAAAACATACTTCTTGTACCTGTGGAGTGGGCTAGGGTCAGCAGGCCATCATCACCTGACCTGGGATCAGGGAGGTCCCTGAGTATCCTTCCCACTGCATTTGTCCCTTTGGATACCCAAGTCTTAGAAGCCAAATCCAAATTGTCAGTCCTGAGAACTGTACCAGGTTCAGGCCCCTGAAGCTACCTAAACAAAGTCTCCCTCTCACTCTCCCATCTTCCCACTGGCTATCTCCTGGCCTTACAGATTTTCTGTGGTGTTGAAAAGCAGCAGAGAGCTGATGGAGCTGATGTTGCTGGGAAGACCCCCAAGTCCCTCCTCAGCTTCATCCTCAGGCTCCGACTTGGTGTTCACACACACAGGAAAATATTTCAGCTTCTCCTGGGGCAGGATCAGAGTAGACGGAGTTTCAGTATCAGGTGTGTGGACCCGGCACCATCCCAACCAGAATCCTTCTAGGAAACCAAAATCTGTGGTCAACCTTCAGGCCCTGCCTCCCAGCAGCCATGGGTGACATGCAGGTGGCATGCAGGTGTGTGGTATACAGACCTGCAGGGCCCGCTCATCCAATGGGCGGTGCTTGCTCTGGATCCTGTAACGGGGTCTTCTCTGCAGATCAGGGTCAAGGGCACCGGTAAAGATGGAGTCATATTCCTGCAGGCGCTCTGGCGCTGGGTACTTGGCACTAGAGAAAACCTGCAGATACAGGGACAACTCTGGGGCCCACATATTCAAGGTAGCCCAGTAATCATACGCAGGCACTAAGAATGGGATGACCCATGGACAGGAGGAAAGTGAGGTGTGGCTAAACAGCAGGGGTACCAGAGGATCCAGGCACCAGCAACAGAACACAGGAGCCATGATGGCCTGCCTACCTTGATGGCCTTCTTACTGCCCTTGATCTTCTCTATCTTAGCCTGGGCCAAGGAGACCCTCTCCCTAATGGCCTGCAGCTGGCGCCGACTCAGTTCTACTCGCTGGGAGATCCTGCCAAGAAAGACAAATGTAGAGATTGGAGGCTACTTCAGGTTGTGTAGCTTCTGTCCACCTGTGCCAGCAGCAGACATGAGCCTCGCCAAGTCCTGTGCTTAAGCGCTCAACACGGTACAACCTGCCTGTTGGGCTGGTCTTAGTGGTGTTCACCTGACCTCTGTGTGCCCTATTATTCAGCTCAAGGAGTTGGGCACCAGGCATGCTCACAATGCACAGACATACATGCAGGCAAAACATCCATACACATAAAATAAAAATAAATAGTAAAAACGAAACAAACAAACAAAAAACCCTCTTACTTGGGGTGGAAGGAAACATCACATGTAACACAAGGTATGGACAAGCAGGTAGAAGACAAGGTTCATCTCGTCACTAATGACCAAAGACAGGACCTGGGTATTCAACAAAACCTAGGGCCTTTGCAAGGAATTGATAAGCACTAAATAAGCACTGGATGAAGATTCACTGTTGCCCAAGATTGTTCTAGATCAGTGCTGAGACTCAGACAACCATTGTCTCTCCAGCTTTGCTGGGGCTTGGCTGTGTCCCTTCAAAGACCCAGGCTGAAGGCTTGCTGGTCTCTTGTGGGCTCAGTTCTGGAGACATGACTCATCGGTTAAGAGCACTGGCTGTTCTTCCAGACGGCCTGAGCTCAATTCCTGGAACCCACATGGTGGCTCACAACCATCCGTAACTGGAGTCCCATGGGATCTGATGCCCTCTTCTGGTGTGCATATACATAAAATAAACAAATGAATTAATTTTTTTAAAAAGAAAGAAGTAGAGGCTCTTTTAAGAGGTGGAGAATACGAGAATCCCAGCCTCTGCCTGCTTTTTCACTGTCTGGACTCCGTGTCTTCAGTAGGCCCCCTTACCTCACACTGCCACTAAGAGGCACTGTAATACCAATAAGTGGTGTGGCCAACAACCAGACAGAAACCCCCAACTGTGAGCCCCAATAAACCTGTTTCCCTTCAAGGGGATAGTCTCAGGCACTTGTCACGGTGATAGGAAACTGGCAAACACAAATTCAACACCACCAAAGACCGCAAAGGCCCTGCTCACCCTCCAGCTTCTCCCTGCTCCGGTTACACCAGACTCCTTCCCAGCCCTTCCCACCTTAGGGCTGCCATTCACTCTTTCCTTAGGGAATGTTACTCCTCTGGCCGATCTGTTTGCCTCTCAGGCTCTACCATAAAATATTACTTCTCACACACCCCTTCCCAATCCCCCTAGAAAGAACCTCATTCTACCTCCAGAGACAGACACTCCCACCATCTGTAGCCACACAACCTGGGTTTAACCCTGTCTTTGTCATCTGTAGAAGTCTCTTTGGCTTTAATAACAATAATAATAATAAATATTTGCTGTGTGTGTATGGTGTGCACACATGGGGGATGAAGTAGCATGTTCCGTGGGGTATGTGTAGGGGTCAGATGATGACCTTTGGGAATCAGTTCTCTCCTACTGTGTGAATCCCAAGGATGAGACGCTGATCACCAGGCTTGGCGGCAAGTGCCTTAACCCACTTAATATCTTGCCCTCCCCACTCCCT
This sequence comes from Dicrostonyx torquatus, assembly GCA_028555095.1. Taxonomy (NCBI): domain Eukaryota; kingdom Metazoa; phylum Chordata; class Mammalia; order Rodentia; family Cricetidae; genus Dicrostonyx; species Dicrostonyx torquatus. The sequence goes on from JAQHUG010000151.1 coordinate 14,117, forward strand.
GGAGTCTCCTCTCTGTGAGAGAGAGGTAACCAGGCATGATGACGCATACCTCTAATCCCAACACGGGGAAGCTGAAAGCAGGAAGATCAGACGCTTAAGGTCATCCTCCAGTACAGAGCAAGTTCAGGGTCTGACTGGGTCAATGACACTCTATTCCTGCCCTCAACCTCCCCTAAAAAGGAGGAAGGATAGCATGATTTCCTCATAGAATATCCCCAGGGTTAAAGGAATTAATGCAGCTAGAGCCATGATGGCTACCGATAAGCAAAGATGTTTAGTACAACTGTAGTGAGCTACTCACCCAATCGCTTTCGTGTGGCACACCGTGTTTCAGCCATTGAAGGACCACAGATGTGAAGGTGTGCCCAGAACATCACAACAGGGCAGAAAACCTCCCCTCCCACAACTTACTTATGGGAATGCTGCCATGATGCAGCATATTAATCCAGGGTTTGCGGACATGCTGATGAGAACAAACCTCGTTTGGCCAGCAGCACAGAGCACAGCACATAGGGTTACACACAATATAATATACTTGGTAATGATGATAAATGAGATGCACTGGCTTCTGTCTTTACTGTAGTATAATTGTTATTGTTACTTTAGAGTATATTCTATCTACTTAGAGAAGTTTGCTGCTATTGGGTCATGCTGGCAGCAGGTGGACCATCTCAATTTCGCTGTGTTATAATTGATAACATCAGTAGACTACCTGCAGTGGATAGCCAAGCCGTCTGCACCCGTGTAGCAAACTATCTTGTCTGTACCATGGCAAACCATCTAGTGACCCACTCCTCAGTACATAGCTGAGTTAAGGAAGGCATAACAGTGTTTAGGTTTGTCATCCCAGAGTTCATGCTCTAGAGGGGACACTGACATACTCAGTGCCACAGCCAGATCTAAGTACAGGCCCTTGTGCACCCAAACACTGAGTCAGTGCAGGCTGACCACAAGAGTCAGTGAAGGAAGAGGTCTGGTAGGAAGAACACTGAGGCCCCGTAGCAGCCCATGGAACCACGGGAAAACTAAGGGGCTACATTAGACATCAAACAGGTGGTGAGCTCTCGGGGACTCGTAAGGTTTCCAAGCTGGACTTGTCCCTCTCTCCCTTTCTACACTGGGAATTACTCGGATCATTGAAGAGGTTGTCTGCAGAAGGCACATTCCCAGGGCTGCAGAGAATCCTGTTTAGGAAAGAGGTGACCCTCTATCGGGTCAGCTGGGTAGCAGGTCCCACCTGCTGAAGATGTCTCCAGAGATGTTCTGTAAGTACTGCAGGGCATCTGCCACTTGCTGGATTGCCTCCTCTCTTCGCAGGTCTGGCTGGATCAGGGGCACTGCATACGGCTGACCTGCCGAGGAGTGCTGAGTCTTCACGGGGGTCATGACGCCTGTGGGTAGGAACCAACACGTCAACAGCACAGCCTGACAGTCACACGCCACAAGACAGGGTGGTCATGTCACACACCTGTAATCCTAGCACGTGGGAGGCAGAGGCAGGAACTGCTGTTCAAGGAGACTGAAGGCAATGGCAGGAATTCAAAATCGGCAGAGACTAGAGTTGAGAAAAACTGGGACATACTGTGCCCTTACTCCCAGGGTACTCAGTACCCTGCTAAGCGCCCTATTTAACACAGCAGCTGTTCAACTTGACCTCCCAAGCTTAGAACACCACAACCCTGGCTGCAGAGCACAAAAGAGGCGGGAAGCAAAGGATGGATGGGGGCACGCAAATGACTGCTAAGTTGTAAAATGCAGAGAACTGAACACTTGGATGGTGTGGCCCACGTGGCGACCACCCCCATTTGAAAAACTCCAGCATTCGGACAAGGCAGATGAAGCTCTCGGTCACTTTGACTCCCAGTTGTAATGGTTTTCACTATGTGTAATGGGGGCTTCTTTATACCTTTTCCTTTGTGAATTTTATGTGAGCTTTGGTGAGGATGAGAATATGTACAATGGAAGCTTCTTTAAACAAAATAATTCTTGGGGAAAAATCCCACCTCCATGGAACCATAGAGCATGATAACTCTGCTTATTCCCCACAAAGGACTCCCCATTGTGCTGCTCCCCAATCCCACACCCCTGTCCCATTACACCAGGAAGAGAGAAGTTAAAGACTTACAACCTGGGCATACATGGTCCCATGGATGGAAAACACACAATCTAGAGAAACAATGGACGCAGAGCCACAGTCTGAGGCCATTTAGGGCAAGAGTTCAATTAATGAGTATAGACTGGTGCCCACAATTAGTGGCTTCCTGGATGAATGGCAAGATCTGGTACGCAGCATGGGAGCTGATTCCGTTAAGAAGTTAGACTGGCTTGATCCCCTCTGCCAAATACAGGAACATACACTGAAGGACTCAGAACGCTACAGTACAATGGAAAAGTACTAAGATCCCAGGACCTTCCCCTTTGGGACCTCATGAGGGGGGCAAGCCATTTATAAGACTAAGGCACAAAAAAATACAGTTAGGAAACCGTTCAATGCTTGTGCTAACACAGTACAAATACTACATCACGCCCCTTGAAAAATGAAAATTGTTTTTATGGACTCAGTGTCTGACCCTTCCTGACAAGAACTGAGACTGCAGAAGGAACTGTAAGAGAGCACCTGGCGAGATTATTGACCTTAGAGGATAATAAGCACTTAGATTCTTGCTAAACTTACTATTTTTTGTTTGGTTGGTTGGTTTTGGTTTTTCAAGATAAAGTTTTTTCTACATAACAGCTCTGGCTGTCCTGGAACTTACTTTGTAGACCAGGGTACCCTAGAACTCACAGATCCGCCTGTCTCTGCCTCCCATGTGCTGGGATTAAAAGCGTGCTCCCCCACTGCCTGGATAAAGTTATTGGTTTTTGCTTGAAGAAAAATGCTGTAATGGGGCTGATGACAGCTTTCATCCTGGAATCATTAAGTATGCTTTCAATATTGCTTAAGGCTAAACTATAATGCAGTTATAGAGTATAAAAGGTGTGGTCTATTTTCAATAAATGGACAGCCATCTTGATTTACCCTCAGATCATGTCAGTCTCCTTCCCTTGCCGATGCCACACCTCCTCTTTGGGACCTGAACCCCGCTGGAACTGGACTCCTGAACATGGGTATCTGAGGAACTCAGGTGTCCCTGAGGCAGATCTGGCTGTGCCTAATGCCTCTGAGAAGAGGGATATGCAGACTTTGCTCACCCAGGCCAGAACCAGGGGGCGCAAGACATGCAATGCAGGAAAATATACCTCCAAGCCACAGGACCAGAGCGCTTTATTTATATTGGGTTGAATTAACTCTGCTCCCTGGTGCCACTAAAGTAACAATTGCACTATAAACAGCACTGATGGGCAAGAGATGTACTGTACAGAATTGATATTAAGGCACCAGGCTCTTATAATTATAATTAAGGGCTACAAACCCCAGATTTCCTTAGGCACCACCTTGGAGTCCTTGATTACAATAGAGGTAAGTGCCTTTGGGTTAAGTATGACAGGAAGGACCAAAGGTTTTATTGGGCCTTAAAAGAGCTGTGGGACCATCTATAAAATGTTTGTCCTTTCTTAATATGATCCTTCCCATTCTTAAACTAAGAACTGGCCCTGCTCTCAATTGCTAGTCCCAGTAATAAAAATGTAGGAATGACCCCCTACTGTATCCTAGCAACATCTTCACCAAGCTAATACCTATTCTTGGCTCCTTCTGCTGATTTCCTGAGCTCTTGCTTCCATGCTGCTGGCTCTCTCCTTCCTCTTTTGGGCCAAGACTTTTCCAGATCTGAGATGGTCCTTCCACTCTTTAGCTTTTTCTTGGCATGTGTTTCTCTCTCCTATTCCAGTGACCAGGACATTCTCAGCTTCTCAGATGGAAACCTGCATTGAGCCACCATCCAAGCCATTGTCGTCCCTCATGCTGCTCTTGCGCTTACCATGTCACTAAGATGGAGACATCTGCTCCACAACCATCCTGGGACCTAACTCTATAAGTCTAGACTCTTTCGAAGATGTCTCCTCACCTCTTACACTGATCTTGAAACAAACTTGCTAGCCATGCTGACCTAAATCAAGCCTGAGGGCTTCCATCTTTAAAATCAGGAGGGAATAGTAAGTTCTTCCTGTCATTTTTTTTCCCCCACAGAGATCCTCCTGCCTCTGCCTCCCTAGTGCTGGGATTAAAGGCATGTGCCGCCACCGCCGGGCTTCCTGTCATCCTCTGCAACTGGATGTATGAGTGTCCATGTACATGTCCTCGAGGGTAGGGCAAGCGTAAATCCTCTAAACAAGAAAGCATCAGGTCCACTGGAGAACTATGATAGTGACCATGGCGGTTTACTCTCATCTTGTCTGGAGATGCCAGTTAGCTACTAAATGGAGTGCCCGATCACAACACAGATGGGTCAGCTACAAAATCAGATGGACACACAGAAAGACAGACACAAGAACAACTGAATCCCGTGTTGAGAGTGTTGTGGCATTTGACTCCACTAGGAAAGAGCCAAGACTAACTTCAAATTTAGATGGAAGTGAATTTACTCTGATTGGAGGAAGGGCAGCCTTAGAGCCAAATAGCATGCCGTGCCCAAGGAAGGGTTTACAAAGGTGGACATCAACGGTGGACATTACGATTAGCTACAGAATCCATGGCTGGCACAAAAATTGTTCTGTTCCCCTCAGTTGCGTCTCTTTCCCCCTGTACAGTTATAAAAAGACAGCTCCATCCCAGTCCCACAGAGATAAGCAGAAGCAAAGGGTTAAATCGCAAGTTTACATAAACAGAAAGCAAGTGGTTAAATACCTCAAGGCAGGAACATCATTATCTTATCCTTGCATCACCTACAGGCCACTAGGGTCTCTCAGGCATCCCAGGGCAAAGGTCAGGGCCCTTACGGGAAACCTGGTATCATATTAAGTTTCTTTAGCCATCACAGGGGAGTTATGTGTAAATGATTACACAGATCTGGGCCCTCTGGGGGAAGTGTCATTAACTGACTGGGATGGAGCAGGCAATAACACTGCCATCGAGTTAGGGCTGGCTGTCACGACGCCACAAGAGGTCTAATCTGGGCTGTTGAATGCGGCTTTATGAGGAACACTGTGGGTTAAGGACATCCAGAAAGTTCCTCCATGCTACCTGTGGCTCTCCGTGAAGCATAAAGAACAGCTGAAGTTGAAGCAAAGATGAGCAGCAGAATGGTAAGTGAGGTCTTGTGGTTTCCCTGTGAGAATCCTTGGAGGTGCAGCAAGAAAAAGAACAATAAATAGAAGCAAGTGTGGAAAAATGCTGAATTCCAAAGGGAGGAGTTTAGTCTCCAGCCAGGCATGAACCCCTGAGACCTGCGCTGTCCAGTGAGGTGACACAAGGAGCACGCAGCTGGGGAACACCACATACCAAAGACTTAAGAGTAAAGTATTGCATTCGTATCTTATAGTGGTTATATGCTGAAACTGTCACATTTTAGATCTAGTGAGTTAAATTAAAACATATTGTTAACTTCACACAATTATTTTCACTGCCAAAATCACATATGCAGCTGGCAGAACCTAGTTTCCTTCCTTATCCCTTTCCCCATGTCCTATGCTTCTAAAGAATTAATACATGCCCATCAAAATCCCAGCAACCTTCTTCAAAGACCTTGAAAGAATAGTACTCAACTTCTACAAGGGTGGGAGAACTTAGACAACAATGCGGACACTAAGAGAGACTTACATAGATATAATCTACATGGGAAGTAGAAAGTAGAAAAAGACAAGATCTCCCGAGTAAATTGGGAGCATGGGGACCTTGTGGGAGAATTGAAGGGGGGAGGGGACAGGCAGGGAGGGGAGCAGAGAAAAATGTAGAGCTCAATAAATATCAACAAAATAAAAGCAAACATGAAAAAAAAGAATGAATTCTCAGGCTGGCAATATGGCTCAGCAGACAAGGGCAGTCTGAGCTGGGTCCCTGGGACCTACATGGTAGATGGAGAGAAGTCACTTCCCAAAAGTTACCCTCTGACCTTCATATATTCAACAAGACACACATGTACCCATACAACATACACATTCGTACACACATGATAATTAAATCAACTTTTTTGGTTTGTTTTTGAGACAGGGTTTCTGTGTAGCTTTGGAGCCTGTCCTGGAACTAGCTCTTGTAGACCAGGCTGGCCTCGAACTCACAGAGATCCACCTGCCTCTACCTCCTGAGTGCTGGATTAAAGGTGTGCACCACTACGGCCTGGCCAAATAAAATTTTTTTTAAATGAAAAGTCTCTGTTACTCTTTTTAGGAAAGGCATACCCTAGAATGAGCTCTGGGATAAAAAACAAAATTACCATAATATTGTCATTTAATTATTCTATCTTGTGGCTCTTGACGATCTTTATTCAGCTTGTTTCAGGAGTAAATATGCCGCATCACCACTAACTACTACTTGTAACTATCCTCATCACTAGCTAACACCTACAGACCTTAAAGCCATTCTGCCAGCCCACCTCATTTCAACAATGACCTCCTAGTAGTACTCTTATGTCTGTGAATTTATCAGGACTCACAATTTTAATTTGATTTTCAACAATAAAATGCTTAGCTTATGCTCAAGCCCAGATATGAATCCATTATCCCATTCAGTATGTTCTGTCACTTTTATACATACAATTGAAAACTATTTTAAGAGTTCACATTTATTTTAGTCCCAATTGTCAGACAGCTTATCCAGAAAACCTGTGCTATGCCCCCTTAGTGGTCCTGATGTTAAGGGGAAAACGAGATTCCGAGATTCCGTCTGTCAGCATTGTTGCAACTGTTGATCTTCATCCTGGAATCGAATATTGCTATCTATTTTTACAAATATTGGAAAAGTCTGGGGTGTTGTGTGTACAGAACACTATCCTCCGAGCCCAACAGCCGTCATCTTCACCGGGGCAACTGTTACTACTTCCAATGTGAAATTCAAGATAGGCCTGTCGACTTCTATCATCCTCTCACGGTGGTGGTGGTGCATCCCCTGGCCAGTTATATACAATTCTTTCCTAATGGCACACCATCTAGAAGTCTCAGTGTATACACTGGGAAGCTAACTACGGGGCTCACCATCCATGCAGAATGACGTCCTGGTGATTCCGCTGTTCTGGGGTTGCCCACGTTCTGTAAGTAAGCCTAATCAACTCGATAGTTCCCCAAAGTGGGCTTTGATTTGTCACTGGGGCCCTGTAAGGAGGGGATAGATGTCTGTTTGCGCCCACACCCACAAGGGGAAGATTCTAAATCACCATCTAGAATGGACTGAAGGCCACCTACTTAGTGGTGAAAACTAATTAATAGCTGAAAAGATAGCGATGTCGCTGAAAGATAAAAGCAATTTACCAGAAGTCGTCTTTACGTGTGATTTGTTCTGAGACATAGTATTTCCTCCCTCCCCTCAAGTGGCTGCAGTTCTGTCTTGGGCTCCAATAATTTCAGCTTACTCATTTCCACTTTTTATGCATCCCATGAACACATAAACAATCCCGAATGATGGTGTTTCTCTTGCACCTAGCCATGTTGATCAACAATTGTTTTATATTAAATTGACAAGAGACCGCACCCATCCAACCCCCTTTTTTTATTTATTTATTTATTTATTTATTTATTTTAGCATGAATGGCCTGTTTCTAATGGCCGGCGCTTGGCATCTGGTAAATAAATACTGGGCTGACCCAGAATCACCAACACCCACCAAGCGCGTGTCTCCCGTGCAATTCGTAATTTCGGAAGTGCTCAGCACCCTGGTGCACATCGGTCCCCCCCCCACCCTGTGCCCTGGAAATTCCAGGCAGTCACGCGACCTCTTCCCTGCAACCCCAGCTTCCCCCCGGAAGTCCTCACCCGACTCCTCCGGTCCGCCGCAAGGTCGCTACCCGCACCTGCCTGGCTCACACGCCCGACCCAAGGCGGCGTCCTCACCAGCGCGCCACCGCCGGGGCTGCCCCGCAGTCCCGCACCGCCGGCTTCCGCGCCCCCTTCTGCGCCGTCCGCACCCCCGGGTCCTAGCGCCCGCCTGCGCAGCTCTCCGACTTCCGGCTCTCTGGAATGCGGGCTGCCCGGGCCCAGACCGGGAAGCCAACCTACTCAGTATCTTCACCCCCAGGTCTGTGAGCCCCCGATCTCTTCTGTTTCCAACTCTGAGAAGCCGACGCCCTACAATGTGCCCTATCACCGGACATCAAGTGGAAGTCCCTCAAACGTCCCCTCTTCTCTAGCCATCTCTGTTTAATAAATCTTTTAGAAGATCCTGCTTTTCTTATGTTTACCTCTGGTAAAGGCCCTTAGTTACCAACTCTCTTTAAAAAATTCAATATAGAACGAATACATATGGTATGATCTGACATGGAGTAGTCAAATTCTTCATAGAAACAGACTGTAGTGACTCACACACAGCCACACACCTGTGGAGAGGGGGTCTCTTAACTTGACAGAACTGGATGCCACCTGCTTTGGAGATGCAAATTAAGAGGGGTGTGGTATGCCTTTGTGGGGACAGCTAAAAATTTGGGCGTTAAAAACTGTCAAGACAAGATGAAATCTTCCTTTAGGCCTGCGCTCCTCTTCTCCAGCAGAAGGCGCTCCTTCCCCTTTAAGGGAAAGGCCAGAGCTGGTTCCCCTGTAGAGGAAGAACTAGATTACAATCCTTCAATACAAACTCATCAAAACCTACCCCATCATAAGTGACTGCCCGCAAACACTGGGAACCCTGGCACACTGCACAGCCTGCCCGCAGCTCAACAGGCAGGAAGTATCTCTTCTAAGTGACTCGGTTGCTCTAAACTGAGTCCGGGCAGCTCAGCTGGTTCCTGTTTCTTCCAGGTAGCTGGTCTAGACTCGTACTCTTCTTTGCAGCTCAAATTGTGGTAATGCAGCTGTCCGTGAGTCATTTCCGCCCCTGTAAGTAGCCCTCACCCCTTCTCGTGTAAGTAACCCCAATAAAACTCTTTGGTTCCAAGTTGAACTTTGATGGTATTCCTACTTTGGTCTGTCGTGGGCTCCCTTTCTGGGGTGAGTAGGCTTGGCTTGTGTTGCGACTCCCCAGGAAAAGTCTTGTCACACAACAGCAACCTGTCCCCCTGCAGAGACCTGAACCCCTCTTGCCATGGTGACAACACACCTTGGAGTATTGGGGTCCCAGGGCAGAAAGAGGCAGGAACACCACCAGGTTAGGAATAAGCAAGAAGATCTAGACCGAGGATTACAGTTAGATAAAAAGATCTTTCTAGATATGGGATGCTTCCAGCAGGGCATGGGTTTGATGGAACGTAGAGAACAAAGCCTCTTTGGACTCCAGCTCAGACTAAAGCAGGGAGGGTAGTCATGGGAACGTGTGGCTGGGAATTGGGACTCACATCAGCCCATTGCAGAGCAGGTGTTTGGGGACTGGAGGCCTGAGCCACAGACCTAGCTGGAGTGAGGGTCAGCAGGCTGGGACATGTACCAGACCCACTCTTAGCGTCTTTAACCCTCTCTTACTGGGACACTGGCTAAGATTTAGTCTGGGACAGGCAGTTTTTTGTTTTTTGTTTTGTTTTTGTTTTTTTCAAGACAGGGTTTCTCTGTAGCTTTTGGAGCCTGTCCTGGAACTAGCTCTTGTAGACCAGGCTGGCCTCGAACTCATAGAGATCCGCCTGCTTCTGCCTCCTGGCGTGGGCCACCACCGCTGGGCTGACAGGCGTTTCTTACCCAGGGTGGGTCGACCCTAACTACTGTATCTGCTTTGCACCTAAACCTTCTTGAGTTTCTAGAGAAGTGATTCTCAACCTGCCGGTTGCATATCAAATAATCTGCATATCAGATATTTACCTTACAAATCATAATAGTAGCAAAGTTACTATTTTTTTTTTTCGAGACAGGGTTTCTCTGTGGCTTTGGAGCCTTTCCTGGAACTAGCTCTTATAGACCAGGCTGGCCTCAAACTCTCAGAGATCCACCTGCCTCTGCCTCCCGAGTGCTGGGATTAAAGGCGTGCGCCACCACCACCCGGCCAAAGTTACTATTATTAAGTAACAAAAATAATTTTAAAGTTAGGGTCATCACAACAGAGGAACTGTATTAAAGGGTCGCAACATTAGGAAGGTTGAGAACCACTGCCCTAGACTGAAGGCTGCCTGAGCCTTGATTGACTGTGTTTCCGTGCCGTGTACTTCAGGTGGGTTTCTCTAGTCTCCGATGTTTGTCTCTCTCTGCTTCTTGGCTGCATCCCGCTCATGTGTGCCTGGCTATTTCCCCCTGCCAGCTCAGGATTCTGTACCCTTGTATTCTTTTCGGGGCACAGATCTCAGGGCTGTGCTCTTTAGACCAGGGTCCTCCGGGAATCAGACCCAGTCCTTAGCCTCCTGCTGCACAGGTGTGAGGAAGAGTGCTGGGCGGCTGGGTTCTGAGGAAAAGTCACCTCCCTTGGTTCAGGATCTTGGCGGGTCTCAAGTTCCTCGCCCCTTACCACGCACTGGTCCTGGGGGCAGTAGCTGCGCCAGATCTCTGCATTACAGTTTTGGAACTGGGGCTGGTGGTGACTGGGAGAGACAGCTACAGGAGCTGCTGTGCTGAACTGGGCTAGCAAAGAGGCGTTGGCAGAACAGCGACCTTTTATGTGTTGGCGGAGTGGGTGCAGGGAGGCGGCCAAGCAGCATGGCTGAGGCCCTTGTCAGTCAGCAGTGCCCTTACTGGAATTTTCCTTGCTGTGGGCAACGCCCCGGCACAGTTCAGGGGAGCAAGTAGGGGCCCAGAGGCTGCAGAGCAGTCAGCTCATAGGGCAAGCTGCAGGCTCACCTCTCCCTGCAGGCAGACAGCCCCTGGCTGGGCTCTTCAGCTGGTGCCCGATGGAGGGGGACATCACTCAGTATCGTGCTTGCTTTATCTCATCTGCCAGCTACTGAGGCTGGAGAGGGGTCAGCGGGGAAGGGTCTCCGGACCCTCATCGGCTTCGCTGCCACAGTTCCTTGCTTCTAAGCCTGCTTGCCTGCCAGTGCGTTTCAAATATTTAAGCATACTTTCTTTCGCATCTCAAACTAAAGGTTTGAACGCAGTTATACCAGTAGTTTTCCTAACTTGGGAAAAGATTCCCGGAGTCCAGGCTAGAGACAGGCTTAACACGAGGTCTCTTCCTCTTTAAAAACAAAAACAAAGGGAGTTCTT
>JAQHUG010000151.1:32396-54440 GCA_028555095.1 Dicrostonyx torquatus
TCCTCTCCTCCCACTCCCTCTCCCTATTACCCCTTCACATTCCTCCATCCACTCCTGTTTCTGTTCAGGCCTCCCATGGGTGTCAACAAAGCATGACCTATCAAGCTGTGGTAAGAATGAGGAATGGATTCCCAAGAACCAGCGAAAGCATTAGAAACCGTGCTCCCACTGTTAGGAGTTTCACAAGTAGACCAAGCTACACAACTGTCATATATATGTAGAATGCCTAGGTAGGACCCCACAGGATAATTCTTATTGCAACTAAAATCAGATCATGTTACAAATTCAAAGGAACATACCAAATGGATATTAATGCTGCATGGCTTTTTGAAATATGGATTCATTACAGTTTATTGGGGGTTCTCTTACCTCCTAGTCCAGATTGCTCACTGAGGTACCTAAACAATACTTTTCCTGCATTTTTCACCCAATTATAACCTTCATGAGTAAAGAACTTCCCATTCTCTGAGTTAGCCTCTTGCACTATATTTAGCATACGAAAGGCACTCAATAAATCTTTTAGCTGAATGAAAATCTGTTGTGTAGTGGAAATAGCTTGCCTACCCAGTCTCTGGCTGGAAGATGATGATTACATGTCTATCAATGAGAGTGTTTTTGCTTCAAGTAACAGGAGACTTCACTAAAGTAGATTAAGCAATGTCAGGCTTATTGTCTCACATGAAAACCACTGCAGTCCCAGGGATCTGATGCCCTCTTCTGAACTCTGTGGGTACCAGTCGTGCACATGGTGAACATACATTCAGGAAACACTCATACACATAAATCTCTTTTTAAAAACTTTTTTATTTTTCGAAACAGGATTTCCTTGTGTAACAGCTCTGGTTGTCCTGGAACTCAGTCTGTCAAATTCAAAAGAGATCTGTCTGCCTCTACCTGCTGAGTGCCAGGATTAAAAGCAGGCACCACCATCGCCTGGCTAATCTAAATTTTTAAAGGCATTTCTGGCAAGATGGCTGAGCAGGTAAGAATACTTGAACCAAACACCTTTTATATTTTTATTTTTCCTCTATTTTTAATTCTTTTTAAGAAGGAACAGAAAGCCACTATGGCTATTAAGAATTAAATATGAAGCCGAGCGGTGGTGGCACACGGCCTTAATAACAGCACCAGGGAGGCAGAGACAGGTGGATCTTTGTGAGTTCGAGGGCAGCAGAGTGAGTTCCAGGAGAACCAGGGCTACACTAAGAAACCCTGTCTCGAGAAAAACTTAAAACAAGGAATTAAATATGAAATACCAGAATAATAATCATAATCAGTATTAAACCAATCTCAGTTAAGTAATTTATCCTTTCATTTTCTGTTCCTATTTTAAACCATTTAATCCAGCACTATATAGATTCCAAACACCCGGTGTTACGGTCTCTCCCAATCTTATGTGCTTGTTTTTGTATTACTTTACTCTCTCCTTAAAGACTCCACTTTATTATTTTCAAACTACTTTTTTCGTGACTGTCTTTACCCGTTTCCTTTTCTTTCTCCAGCATCTAAGCACAGTTTCAAAAATACTCAGACCTATTCAGAGGTTTTCTCCGTCTCGACCTGGCTTTCTGCGCTTCTGCAGCGGTTCTTTGACCGGGTTCGCCTTAAAGGGCCAGGCACTAGCCGCGCCCGACCACAGAGGAAGGGGCAGCCGTGTGCAAGGGGAACTCCGAAACCTGCTAGAGAGAATGGAGTTGTTAGTCCGGAACTTTACCCCGCTTTCTCAGGCCCTATGCTTGGATTTACACACTATCTTGGTCTACGTTCTCCTCTACGCGGACCAGCTCCACTTTCCCAGCAGGGCTGGGCCTTTTAGAGGTTGGACTTCCGGGTCTGCTCACCGGTCCCAGCAGTCCCCGCGCGCCATTACTTCCGGAGTCGAGCACTGTTCCGGACACCCGGGTCGCGAAGCCCGGGTTCGTGAGCGCGCGCGCTGTGCGTCCTTGGCTCGGGAGCGCGCGCGCCTGGCCGCTAGTCCCGTTCGCCGGGAACCAGCCTAGAGCGGCCGGGATTGGAGAACTTTGTGGCCCGCCATGTTCTCCTTGGCGCTGCGGGCCAGGGCGGCTGGCCTCACCGCTCAGTGGGTAAGAGGCTCGGGGTGAACCCGGACACTGTCGCCACCGTCGCCACCGTCGCCCGCTCTTCGTGCCTCCCTTAGCTTTGGTCCCGGGAGAACCCAGGGCGCTGGACAGGCCAGCTGGCGGCGGCAGGGTCGCCGCGGCCTTCGTCCTCGGAGCGGCTGGGATGCTCAGCCGCTGTGGCTCGGCGGGTTTTGGGCCGTCCCTACGGGCAGGGGAATTGACCCCTAGCTTAGTCAAGGTCAGGAAGGCTGTTCCCAGTTGAACCTGGCTCTGCGTGGGCTTTATGCTTCCAGGAGCCCAGCGGCGAAGAAAGGGGCTGCTTTACAGCAGAATTAACAGCGTGCTGGAGAAAATGCTGATGTGCTTGGTGAAGGCTTGCTGAGTTCCTTCAGGCCTAGATAAAGGTGACCAGTGTTCCATTTACTGCAGTTTTTCATTCATTATAGGACGTGCTCGGTAGAAAATCGTACTGATCAGCCGTGGAGGAAGAATAGTACTGTCAACAGCGGCACTAATTAAAGAGTTGCAGTTTTATGGTCATTTGAATTTCAGGTGCATCTTGTATAGGCAAAGGAATTGAATTGCCAAGATTGGAACATTGAAGTAAACCGAAAAGTGCAGATTCCGGAGCCTGTGAGATTCCAGGCTTGAGAACTCGAGTTCAGTGCCTTGTGCCCGTTCACGGGGAGGAGAGAACCACTCCGACAAGTAGTTCTTTGACCTTCACAGGCCCGACTTGTGTCAGGAGAGTTCAGGGACACACAGTAAATAAACGTGAATGGCTACTGTAATTAACTACAGGACAGTCCGAGGAAAGAGAAAAGCTTTATTTGGTGAGGTTATTTTTCAACTGTAAAATAAAAATTAAGTCAGTTCTCAACAAAAGATTAGTATATATTTGTATAGAATCCATTCTGAGTTTTAGAACTAGACGTGCATTGTGGAGGATAGCATCACCCGTGACCTTTTGTAGTTATGTGACCTAGAGCAGTTAAAAATCTTTGCTTCTGAAGCTCTGAACTGGAGATACTCCATTGAGTCTGTCAGTAATCATTGGAAGTCTTACTGTGAGTAGTGTAGTGCTAGGTTCAGGTAGCAGTGTGGATTGGATTATAGTGTTGTTGTTTCTCTGTGTAGCCCTTCCTGTCCTGGAACTTTCTTTAGAGACCAGGCTGGCCTGGAACTCAGATCTGCTTGCCTCTCCGAGTGTTAGGATTAAAGGAATGAGTCACTCCACAGGGCTGGATTATAGCATACCCTCCCCCTTTTAAGGTGAGATCCTTTTAGGTTTCACCATGCTGCCCTGGCTGGCCTGGAGCCTGCTAAGTGTGCCCTACTGGCTTTGAACTTTTGGTGGTCCTCCTGCCTCACCTCCTGAATGCTGAGATTACAAATGTGAGCTCATGCCCTGCTGGTGTATAATAATGTTAAGTGATGTTTGGTGACTCTTTTCCTGTGTGTTAAATAGCTGCATTTTTACATCTTATTTTTGAGGGTGATGCAATGTTTTCATCAGTACAAATTAGAAACAGAATTCCTGTTCTTGGGTTATTTTGTGTAAGAACATCAGTGAAGTACACATGAGTATGGTTGGTCACTACTGAAATTCCAGCGCTCAGAGGCAGGGGGATCAGAATCTAAGTTATCTTTAGTTACATAGTAAGTTCAAGGTTAGCCTGGGCTATATACATTCTTGTTATAAAATATGCCCAACTCAAATCCAAACCCCCTAAAACTAACGAAAGGTAAACATGGTAGTATAGTGTAGTGTAGTATAAAGGGGTCAGTGAAAGGTTTTGCAGTAGAGGTTAAGACTCTGCTCTGCGTAGATGACTGTAGGAATGACTGTAGAATAGGTCTGATTGGAGTCAGAAGCTGGAACTTTTCATAGGTAAGAGAGACTCTTGCTAAAAACCCAGGTGAAAGATGATGCGGATGAGACTGTCTACTAAGAAGGGCAAGAAAATTCCATAGATAGCTTTTGTTTATTTTATCTTTGAGGCAAAGGGTAACAAGAGGTATAAGTTGAAAAAAAGCAAGGTTGGTTTTGTGAGGTTTTTTTTTTTGTTGTTGTTTTTGTTGTTTTATTTTTGTTAATATATAAAGTTACTTTTGAGGCAGTTTCTCCAGCCCTGACTGGCCAACCTCAAACTCACAAGATCCACCCAGGTCTGCCTCTCAAGTGCTGAGATTAAAGGTGGCCTAGCACAACACCTGACCTGAAAAGAAGTTAAGTAGGAAAGGGGGGGGCAACTGTAATAAATTTAAAGTAATCTGCTTTTATAATTAAAAAAAAGTACATAGTACACTTTCAACGAGCTCAATTTATTATGTAGTCAATATAAAAAAAATGGGATATTGGGTACAGCAAATAAGATTGAGAAATATGAATTACCTATATTATTATTTTCATATCTGTATCTTCAGACCAGGTATACACACATAAACTGTGTGCGTGAGAGAGTGTGAGTGGCACATTGTATGTCGGAATAGGAGAGCCCATGGCCGCACATTCCAGAGGAAGATGTCAATTGTCTAATGCTGTTTCCCTTTATTTTATTGCCTTAAGACCGGGCCGCTCACTGAACCTGAGGCTCTTGGCCATGTTGTCTGACTGTAGAGCTCTTGGGGTTCTTTGTCTCTTGCCCAGCAATGCTAGGTTTACAAGCAAGTGTACTCATGCCCATTTTTATGTGAGTTCTGGGGAATTTAACTCAGGTCCTCATTTTGCACAGGACATAATTTTACCCACTAAGCCATCTCTCCAGCCCAAACTTTAATATATTTTAACAAAATGTGGGCCGGGC
Source organism: Dicrostonyx torquatus (assembly GCA_028555095.1). NCBI lineage: Eukaryota > Metazoa > Chordata > Mammalia > Rodentia > Cricetidae > Dicrostonyx > Dicrostonyx torquatus. Next base: position 37,285 of record JAQHUG010000151.1, read on the forward strand.
GGTGGTGGTGCACGCCTTTAATCCCAGCACTCGGGAGGCAGAGGCAGGCGGATCTCTGTGAGTTCGAGACCAGCCTGGTCTACAAGAGCTAGTTCCAGCGCAGGCTCCAAAGCCACAGAGAAACCCTGTCTCGAAAAACCAAAACCAAAACAAAACAAAATGTGGACGGAATTAATCATAGTTTCATTACCCTTTTCCCCCATAATTTCCATATATTTATTTTTTGGATGGGGTTGAGTATTTTTTGGATGGGGTTGAGGACAGGGCCTCATGTGACCCCGGCTGCCCTCAAGCTTTCTATGCAGCCAGTGTTGGCTTTGAGCTCTTCATTCTCTTGCCTTCACCTTCCGTGCTGGGCTTACAGGGCTGTGCTACCAGGCCTATTTTCTGTTTGCCCTTGTTGTTGTTGTTGTTGTTTTTAAGATAAAAATCTTTTCATTGCCAGGCAGTGGTGGTGCATGCCTTTAATCCCAGCACTTGGGAGACAGCGGCAGGCGAATCTCTGTGAGTTCAAGGACAGCCTGGTCTACAGAGTGAGTTCCAGTACAGCTGTTCCAGTACATAGAGAAACTTTGTCTTGAAAACAAACAAAAAAACTTCTAATTATGTGTGTGTGTGTGTGTGTGTGTGTGTGAGTTTGTACATGGAGCTGAAGCCATAGGTGGTTGTCATGACATAAGATATTCAGGTCCCCTTTAAGAGCACTAAGTGCCTCTACTCACCAGTCTCTCTGGCCCTTGTTTGGTTTTTGAGGCAGGCTCTCACACTGTATTTCAAGCTGCTATGGAATTCACCAGTTAGCCCTGGCTGACCGCTAGCATACAGCATTTCTAGCTCAGCCTCCCAGGTACTTAATACATTTAAATCGGCTTATTAGTGTGTGTTTCTATACTGTCATTGTTTCCTTATTTGTGTGCATGTCTGTATGTGTGTGGGCATGTGCCATGTTGGATGTAGAGCCTTTACTAGCTGAGTAATCTTGCTGGCTCCACTGAATGCTAGATAGCCTTGCCTTGGTGGATGTTATATACCTTGTATGACCAGGCCCCTTTAGTCTTCACAAATAGTGGGATATCAGAATGAACTTACCAAAAATCAAAATAGGAGTAAGGTCTAATTAAGAAAATTCTTTTCTTGAGAGAAACTTTGAGCACATCCATTTTCTTTATTTTAAATCGTGCGTCTGTGGCTAGGCATGTGCAAGCAAGGGCAAGCGCCTTCTGAGTCGGAAGTGGATCTGGGCTCTTGAGCCTGATCAACAGGCCGTTGTGGGTCGTCTGATGTGGGTACTGCAGTCAAGTTTCCAGAAGAGAACCAAGTGTTCCATCTCTCTAGTCTCCTTCTCCTGTTACATTTTCCACAGAAAGTACCTGTTTGTTGCCCCTGTGTTCACTATCTGCCAGTTCTCATCTTTGGACCATACTGTTGGAGCCCCGCCATGCAAATGACCATAAGCACAGAAGTTAGTATGAGCTGAGACTGAGACGTACAACTCAGAATAGGCTTCTCATTATCACCTGGTGATGGCCCATAGTTCCCTGTAATGCTGACTGACACCTTACAACTCAGTACAGTCCAAAGCTACCGCTTTCAATTTTGAGATATTTTCCCTGAGAGTGGGTTTTTGCTGTCACCCTCACACCTTCCCCTCAGTGAATAATTTTGAATTATATCCTGGACATCGTGAATGTATAAGTTACACAGGTACTTCATTCTAATTTACTTCTTTAAGGAATGCCCATGGACCAAATACTGGTTTTATTCTTTAGCTGGGCTGCTTAGAATCTGTCAGTTACACAGGGGTCAGCCAGAGAGCTGAGTAGTTTCTCTGCAGAGCACGGTGCTTCTCCATTTTGGCACTTCCTTTCCTGGGATTTCCCACTTGTTTGTGGCTGAGGTTATTCAGTTCCTTTGGTTGGTCAAGTCATTTAAGACTGTTTCCCTCTCCTTATAGTTCTAGCTGCCTAGCACAGGGTGGGCCAGGGTTGCCTTCAGGCTGAAACAAGAAGACAAAAGCATTGGGGTCTGCCTGGTTTTGGTTGGTTGTTTTTTAATATCTTCACCGATTTTTTTTTTCTTGTAAATTTATAGTTACTACCTGGAAGTTTGGCTTGATAGTATCTACATAGCTGTTCTAGAAATATACCACCTTCAATGGTAGCTCTTTCCAGTTGTTTCAGTTTTGTGAAAAAACTTTGTAGACAGGGTCTCTCTTTGTAGCTCAGGCTGGCTTTAGACTTCAGCAATCTTGCAATTCTCAAGTGTTGGGATTACAGGTATGAGTCACCATGCCTGGTTTACATTAGAGATTTGTTTGTGTGTTTGTTTGAGATATTGTCTCTCTATGTAGTCCTGGCTGGCCTATCATGTTGGAGATATTTAAACCTAACTTTGCAAAATCACAGCAGACCCGAAAGAAGTTTTACCTTTTACACTGGGCATGTTCCCAAAGGCAGGGGAATCTCAGTGAGTTTGAGGTCAGCCTGGTCTACATAGCAAGTTCTACATAGCAAGCCCTTGTTTAAGGGCTACTTAATGACCCTGTCTCAAAAAACAAGAAAAAAACCCAAGAAATTTTATCTTAAATTGTATGTGTCTGAAAATCCTAAATCACAGATTTTTCTCAGTTTATGGGTTTGCATACACTCCTACTTTGTAAGTTGAAAATTTAATGATAACCTTACCTATTGAACAGGATAGCTTGGCAACATAGTATCCTATAAAGCAGAGTGGATCACCCTTTCATTTGCTTGTGGTGTGTGTGTGTGTGTGTGTGTGTGTGTGTGTGTGTGTGTGTGTGTGTGTGTGTTTAAGTTTTCCTCTCTGAAGTTGTCCAGGGAAATTATTATATACAATGAAGAGCCAAACTGAATAAGTGCTATAGGTATAGGAGGATGTGCCAGTTCTTTTTCCCAGCAGCTGTTATGAGGACGATTTAACACAGTCGTGATGAGTGGGAAGTGTAAAGTGCACTAGTGCTGTAAGTTTAAGGAGTGAGGTGAGTGGTAGGATAGGGAAGGGATAAGAGAGTGAAGATGAGGTTGGAAAGGGTCCAAAGGCCTTTTCTATAGCACACACAGGATTCAGCCTTCATTCACTTTGTAACAGCAGGTTAGATTGATCCCAGTGTTATCACCTTCAACCTTCGCCCATTAGAATCTTAGTGAGACCCTCTAGAGATGCGGAAAAGCTGAGACAAAGTCAGGGAACCATGTCGTTGGTAGTAATCTGGGGTGGGGAGAGAACTGAACTAGAAGCAGGGCCTGGAAATGTAGTAGCAGAAATAACAATTAAAAATAATCCAGGTAGAATATGTAAGACTTAGTGATTAGTAAGTGAGAGGGAAAGTACCCTGAGATCGTTTCTCAGATCCTGGCTTTCAGATGTTCTGTAAAGACTAATGTTAACGCATGTGATGGTCTTTACCTATAATCCTGGTGCTTGGGTGACTGAGGTAGGAGCCTAGAAAGTTTAGGCCAGCCTCGGCTGTAGTGAGACTCAGTCTCAAATCAACAAAATAAAAGACTAATGCTGAATTACCATGACTATTTTCTTATATCCTTGTTTAATTGAGGCAGCACATATGGGTACATATTTGTAGAAGTACTATACAAATTATTTCTGGTAGAGAAGCAACTGGGATTAAACGCCAGAATTATATAGTTATAATGATGAATGATTTTTTTTTTTCCCAAGACAGGGTTTCTCTGTAGTTTTTTTTGGAGCCAGTCCTGGAACTAGCTCTTGTAGACCAGGCTAGCCTCAAACTCACAGAGATCCGCCTGCCTCTGCTTCCGAAGTGCTGGGATTAAAGGTATATGCCACCACCGCCTGCTTTCCCTCTCCACTTTTAAATGTGAATGTCTGCTGCGGACATTCTGTTTTCTTGCTTGAGCTAGTATTACCACAGTATTTATAATCAAAACTTGGGCTCTGGAAACCATAACAAGCTAGGTGAAGTCCTGTCTTCAGTATGCCAATTAAATAGTAAAAATCAGAGAAAGATGTGTTCAAGTGTGACCACATTGAGAAGAGGAACAAATAAGAGTCCAGTGATACCCATTCCCTTAAGTCACTTTTGGGGTATTGATCTGCGGTGTGGGTTAAATAAGGGCACGAGAGATGTATAACTAAGCAGTCTTTATCCAAATGTGATCTTGCCCATCACTGACAGACCCCTTGTTCAGCCTCCAGGTCTGTCCTGAAAGGTCCTCTGACAAGTTGTTAGAATTATGTGAAATCTCTTCCTGAAAGACAGGTTTCTCCTCTGGGTTGCACCAAGACTTCAGTCTCCCCCCTTCCCAGCATGAGATTCCTGAGGAAACTAATTCTTTTGAGGGTCCATTGTTTTATTAGACTGATAGCAAAGTGAGGGGGGGCAATGTATATGTCTCTAAGAAGTCATCTCTCCTGCCAGGGCAGTTACAGCAAGGAGGGTGTCAATAGCAAGTTAGCAGGTATTACTATGTTTAGCATTCATCAGCCCTCACACAGTTGTTTGTAGGGTAAAGAAGCTAAGGGTTTTGAAACGGGTATTACAAAGAACCTAAAGAAAAAGTCAGTACAAATATAAGGAACCACTGAGTGATGAAGCACTGCGCTAACAAGCCATTAACTTCTGGAGATGCTCAGAGGAGTTGAACAGAGAGAGGTATGTCTATCTTACCTAGCTAGCTTTGGGCAGCTATGAGTTTGTCTTAACACAGAATAATAAACTCACTTAAAATGTAAGATTTTTGTGCTGCATACCCCTGTAATTTGATCAGATTTTTTAAAAATAACTTTTATGTTCATTGGTGTTTTACTTGCGTGTATGTCTGTATGAGGGTGTCAGAAGCCCTGGAACTGGAGTTGCAGACAGGTGTGAGCTGCCATGTGGGTGCTGGGAATTGAATCTGGTTCTCTGGGAGAGCAGTCAGTGCTCTCAGCCACTTAGCTATCGCTCCAGACTCTGATCAAGTGGTTCTTGAGTGAACTCTTGATAACAATATCCAACACTGCTGCAATGCCAAAATGTTTGGAAGATTTGGTAGATGGTTTGTGTATGAGAGAGGCATCCTAGTGGAAGGGTTATGTTACACTGACTCTCCAACATTACAATTAGAGGGCTGGAACTAGTGTACCAGAATGGAGGGGCTTGTATAAAAGTGATGGCTTGTTTGTTGTGCTCGCTATTCTTTTTTTTTCTTCATTTTTCCTTAATTCATCTATTAATTAATTAATTAATCTATTACTTCATCCTGGCCACAGCCTCCCCTAGTCCTACCCTTCCAGTCCCTCCTCTATGTCTCCCCATCCCTTTCTCTTCTGTCTCCAGGGAAGGACAGGTCTCCCATGAGTATCAATAAAATATGGCATATCAAATTGCAGTAAGACTAAGCTTCTCCCCCTTTATTAAGGCTGGGCAAGGCCACCCAGGATGAGTAGGGTCCCAAAAGCCAGTAAAAGAATTGGAGATAGTTCCTGTTCCCATTATTAGGAGTTCAATAAGAGGACTAAAGAGCTCCTCAACTGTAACATATATGTAGAGCGCCAAGGTCAGTCCCATGCAGGATCCCTGGTTGTCCGTTCAGTCTCTGTGAGCCCCAATGAGCCCACCTTAGTTGATTCTGTGTTACTTCCCCTGGTGTCCTTGACCCCTCTGGCTCCTACACTCCTTTTTCCTTCTCAGCGTGATTCCCAAACTTCATCTAATATTTGACTGTGAGTCTCTACATCTACTTCCATCAGTTGCTGGATGACGGGATGACACCTCTCTGATGATAATTGGGCCAGATCACCAGTCTGATCATGGGAGATGGGCAGTTTGGGCTACTTATCCACTATTACTAGGAGGCTAAGCTGGGGTCCTCCCTATAGACTCTTGGGAGATTCCCCTGCGCCAGGCTTCTACCCACCCTGAAAATCCCTTTACCAGTAAGCAGTCTCCCTCAGCACTCTACCCCTCGGTGCTCCCCCCCCCCCAAATGATCGCTCATGTTCCTGACCTCACCCGCCTTCAGTCTACTCTCAAAATCTCTTACATTTCACCTTTCCAGGGAGATCTGGGTGTCCCCCATGAGCCCTCCTTGTTACCTAGTTCTCTCTGGGTCTGTGAATTGTTGTGCTCTCCTTTCTGTGTCCTTGAATGAAAGATGGCCTGGTGTGTCAGATATGCTCATAAATGGTAATACATAATTAGCATGAATAACTTAGGAACAAAAGTTCCTCATGGTAGCACCAGCGCTACTCCCACTCCTTTTCCACTTCCTTTAAGTAAAAGAGAAATTTATATATTAACTTCAGCAGAGAGGAAGTAGATGGTTTTCAGCTATATAAAACATAATTTTATCAGAAGAATCCACAGCCTAATTACAATATAAAAACCTGTTACTTGCAAATGCAAGAAACACTAATTTGTTTTGACAATGGCTCTTTGTTACAGTTATAAACAAAAGACAATTATCTGTCATGCGTTAAAAATTTACCTTAAATCTTTCAGTTACTGTTTTACCCCCGTGTGTCTGCTAAGTAGATAGCAATGCTTTAACATATTAGGAAGTTCTTTCAGAGTAATACCACTATCTTAAAACAGCCAATAAAAAGACACCCATTACATAGAGAAAGAGAGAGAGCTCAAGCTCTTGCTTTTAATCCCAGCACTCAAGGTCTCTGTGAGTTCAATGTCGGTCTGGTCTGCATAGGGCTTTCTAGAGACATCCTGTCTCAAAACAAGCAAACAAAAACTCCTTAGTTTTACAAATATTAAATGAGGGGCTGGAGAGTTAGTTCAGTGGTTAAGAGCACTGGCTGCTCTTGCAGAGGATGGGAATTACATTCCCAGCACCCACATGGTCATGGTGGCTCACAATCATCTGTCACTCCAATTCTAGGGGATCTGACACTCTCTTGTCTTTCACAGGTACCAGTCTTGTACATAGTACACAGACATATATGCAAGCAAAACACTTACACACATGAAATTTAAATAATAAAGTGAGAGATTGAGAGGTGGCTCAGCAGTGAAGAGCCCTTAGTGCCCTGAGGACCAGTGTTTGGATCTCAGTACACATTGTGCAGCTCTCAGCTCTCTGTCATGCCAGATCTTCTGTTCTTCATGGGCTCCTGCACACACACACACACACACACACACACACACACACACACACACACACACAGTAATGCTAGATTCTCTTCTGATCTTCATGGTTACCTTCTCAGACACATGTGCCCACTCAACCCTTTACCCCTTTGAGATCAGGTCTTCGTATATAGGCCTAGATTTATAACATCCTCCTATCAACCTTCCTAGTGCTAGGGTTATAGGCGGGGCACTATCACCCCTGCTACTGTAATGTTCTTTAAAAGTGAATTCCCAAAAGTATTACTATGTTAAAAATGTAAATTCTTTGAGGTTTTTCATAAATCATACTAGTTTGCTTCCCTAAAAGGCTTGTATGAGTGTTTGCCTAATGCATTGGCAAGCCCATTTCTCCCATGCTCTCAGCAAAATGGAATGTTATGGTTAAAAAAAAAAAAAAAAGCCCAAGCCAAAACCTTTTCCTAATTTAAGCTGGTGATATTTTAAATGGCATGCTTTTAATTGCTAGTAAGTTTTTTTTTTTATTAATTTTCCTCATTTACTTAATGCATTTATGATCTCTTCTTGGTGTTATCCTTTTATCATTAGAAGTATGTAAGATTTAGTAGTCATCAGCATAGTCAGTAGATGATGCCAAAAGGAAAAGATACATAAAGGAAAGAACAGGAGTCAGACCGAGCCCCGAAGACAGTGACTTTCAAGTAGTAGTTAACGTGATGTCAGTGGGATGAGTATCAAGGCTCAGGATGTGAAAAGAGTGATCAGATACTTCCCTACTTCAAAATGAAACATTTCATATACTATTATACAATGATTGTTTTCTTGGCATTTATTTAGGTAATTGTTATTCAAATTTTTTTCAATTGTTATTCAATTGTTTTTACATTTCCCTGTGTTCTCAGCTAGAGTGACAGCAATGGCCGTTTTCTAGTTTAGTCTCATTTTTCTTTATGGGAGTGTTTTTTTTTCTTCTCTGTGTAGCTCTGACTGTCCATTTGTGGGTCACAGAATTCAGAAATGGTAGGATTTAGAATAATAGTTTAATTGTTTAGCATGGGAGGTCAGCAGTACAGGAGAGGAACAAGAGGACAAAATCTAACAGTCAGAATTGTAACCGAGCAGTTGCACCTTATAAGTCTATAAGCATTACAGGCAGTGAGATGTGGGACTGGAGTTGCAAAAGTAGTTTAGTAAGAACCGAAAAGGCTGCCAGATTGGTAACACAACCTATAATCAATCTAGTACCGGGGAGGCTGAGGCAAAGAGAAAAATTAAAGGCCAGCCTAGGCTACATAGAGAGAGCCTATTTTTAAAAAAAAAATCTTTAGAGGATTTTTTGTGTGTATTTACCATATTTACTGTTAGGGCCAGGCTTGATAGTGCACACTTTTAATTCCCACTTGGGAGGCAGAGGCAGGTGGATTTCTGTAAGGTCAGCCTGGTCTACAGAGTGAGTTCCAAGGCAACAGAACTCCGCAGTGAGACCCTGTCTCAGAACAAACAAAACTTTACCATCTTGTCAATTCAGCCAAAGGGAAAGAAAGACCACCAGTTAATTCTCAGTATTGCATGCCAGCCTAGGGGAGCAGAGCGTGGACAGGACAGCTGTGTTCAGCTCTGGTTTGAGTTTCGGTCAGTTCTTGCACTGACTCCACAAGTGAGCTAATGTGCCTAGCCATTTCTTGAGCCTTTTGAAGGAGACGGGCATGGGTACAGACCTCCCAAGATGATTCCTGAGATAACCCGATTCCCTTGCTTTAAGTTATGACTCTTCAAGTAGTTCATAGAAATTTTCTTAAAATTTGTAAGTTTTCTCAAAATTTTTAACTTCAGGGAAGACATACAAGGAATTTGCATAAGACAGCTGTGCAAAATGGGGCCGGAGGAGCCTTATTTGTGGTAAGTAATCAAAATTCCTCATAATGGAAAGACTTGAAAATTTGAGTGAGTCTACTGTAATATCTTAAATTGTTGGGTATGTTACCACTCAGTGTCAGAATGTTATGTTACTACTCTAGTGGCCTAGAGTGTGCACGGTTGAAGACAAAAGCTTTAAATCTCTGTTTTAATTTTGTGTGTGACTAAGAGCACGCATGTGCACTGTGCCCATGCACAAGCTGGAGAAGGTCAGAAGATACTGTTAGATCCTTAGGAACTGATGTTATAGGCAGCTTGAGCTGCCATATGGGTGCTGGAAACCAAGCCTGAGTCTTTTGCAGGAGCAGTAAGTGCTCTTAACCTCTGAGCTTTTTCTACCACCCAAAACACCAAAACCTTAATACTTGTGTCTTTGGCATATATTGACCATTATAGGGATTTAAATAAAGCTTGTAAAATGATGTTTGGTTCCAGCTGACCCTCTCAAATAGAAACTAACACCTGGGAACCTAAGAGACTCAACAAAAATTTGGGTTATTGTTTAGTAAACTTACTATGACCACCTAAGCTGGTGGTCAGACTCCATGGTTAAAAGTCAGTCATGTTGGCTGGCTGAAGGGAACAAGGTTGTAACCTGAGAAATCCCTAAATGGTATTAGTTTGAAATAGTAATATAGCCAGGGCATTCATACGTAATAAATAGATTACTTTACTGAGCAAGTAGGCCTCCATATTTTTGGCTTCACAGTTTTAACTCTAGGTGGTCTCTATAAGTTTTGGTGTACAAATCAGAAAGCTTTAGATGCTGTGTCTGTTTATCTTGATATGAGCAGTTTTTAGGAATTAGTCTAGGGTTTGACATCAATATAGTAAACATGTATGATGATTTAGACTTAGTAAAAACATTAAATTGGCCACATTTGAAATTATTGTTCAAAGCTTTCATTTTCTTCCCTCTTTTGATTAACACCATTTTAAAAAACAAAACTCTGAGAACATCAATATATTCTGTTTATATTAAGCTTAGTATGTTGCTTAAAATTTTTTGAGATGTGTCTCACTGTGTTGCTGGCTGTCCCAGAACTTGGTATATAGAGCAGGCTGGCCTTGAACTCACAGAGATTTCTGTGGGTTTTTTTTTCCTTCTATTTTTGGTTTTTTTGAGACAGGGTTTCTTTGTGGTGCAGGTACCCTTAGACACCAGAAGGGACCACTGGATACCCTGGAACTGAAGTTAGGAGTTATAAGTTGCCAAGTGTGGCTGCTAGGAACTGAACTTAACCCTCTGCATTAGCAGCAAGTGTTTCTAACCTCTAAGCCATCTTTCCAGCCTATATGTACAATTTTGTGTCTTAATTACATAGAGCTTCCAATTTGTATTTGATAGCCCATTCCTAGTGAAGTTGGATAACAATTTTTTTGGGGGATTTACTAATCTTTATTAATCTTGTTTTTATTTGTGTGTGTGTTTAGCATAGAGATACTCCTGAGAATAACCCAGATACTCCATTTGATTTCACACCAGAAAACTATAAGGTATGATTAAGTAAACAATATAAGTGATTTATCAAGTACTCGCTGTTTTCATCTGTGTAAAAGGTATTTTCCTTTTACAGAGGATAGAGGCAATAGTGAAAAACTACCCAGAAGGACATAAAGCAGCAGCTCTGCTTCCAGTCCTGGATCTAGCCCAAAGGCAGAATGGATGGTTGCCCATATCTGCTATGAACAAGGTACTGAATTCAGTTTTGCCTTAGGAAACAGGAAAGGTTGTGTGTAATAACCTCTTTATATAGAAATCATTATGGTAATAATTAATATTAGAGTTTAGGAGTTATGGGCCCTTTAGTCTCTCTCCCTCTCACACACACATACACAGGATGGATGGATAGACAGACAGACAGATATAACCTTCTTAGTTTTTTTTTTTTTGTCAGTTCCCTTAATAAAGTTTTCATTTTGCAGGAAAATAAGCATCATTGTAAAAGAGGTGTCTGTCTACTCCGCCGTCATCCTGTGTCCTTCCGTGCGCCCTTCCCCAACCTTTTAAGAGAAGTGATCTTATTAAAAAAAATCTGAAATGTGTATAATTTACTATGAAGGTATTTTGAAAATTAATGCAATGTTTTAACACTAAAATTACAGTGTGTGTGGGTGAATATCCCTTACTAAATGTAATCTCTTAATATTTTGATATCTTTATTCTAGTCTTTAACAAAAGTCTGTATCTAATATATGGTATGTATGACATTTCTTACTTTCAGAACTGCCATTCAACCCACTTCAGCCTATGAATAAACACTGTAAGATTCATCCTCTCTTCTTCTGAGACAGGGTCTGCCTGACACACTATCCCAGGCTAGTTTTTTGTTGTTGTTGTTGTTTTGTTTTTGTTTTTTGAGACGATTTCTCTGTAGCTTTGGAGCCTGTCCTGGAACTCACTCTGTAGACTAGGCTGGTCTCAAATTCAAATATCCACCTGCCTTTGTCTCCTGAGTGCTGGGATTAAAGGCGTGCATCACCACCATCGCCCAGTTTAGCCCATACTAGTCTTTTGTTTGTTTGTTTTTTTGAGTCAGGGTTTCCCTGTGTGGCAGCCCTAACTGTCCTGGAACTAGCTCTTGTAGACCAGACTGGCCTCAAATTCACAGAGATCCGCCTGCCTCTACCTCCCGAGTGCTGGGATTAAAGACATGCACTACCACTACCTGGGAAACCCACACTAGTCTTAAACTTTTGCCAGTTTTCCTGCCTCAGCTCCCAAGCACTAAGATTAGAGATGTGAAGATTAACTACTTTCAAACAGTTTCAGCAATAATCTAGATTTTAGTTTGCTTACAGCCTGTTTCAGTAGTTACATTCATGTGGCAGTGCAACATTCATTCACAAAGAGCCGTATAATCCAACTAATCATATTTCCTACTTGACTATCTGTCATAGATATTCTGTTGTAACTCACTCACTCTCATTTTTATTTCTAAACTTTATTTGGTTTAACTGTTAAGGTAGAATCACAAATAGGAACAAAAGACAAAGGCTATCATCCTTATTCAGAGACTAGGAATAGACTTTAGCTAATAACCGCCAATGCAAATTTTAGGTTGTGTTATTTTTTGTTTGTTTCATATACTTCCCTAATACTGGAATAATGTTACAAAGCTTTATTTAACTAAATACTATCCTTAGTAAACACAGTTGGTTAATTTTTTCAGAAACCTTGATGTAAAATGGAGATGTAGCTGAGTGAAAGAGCATTTGCCTATCAACTTGAAAACCCTGGGTTTAATCTCAAGTACTAAGAAAGAAGGAAAAAAGCAAAAATAGTATGATATATAGTGCTTGTAAAAAGTGTTTTATTTGAAATTATACCTTAGTATTTAAACTCTTTAAAAATATTTTAAGCCAGGCCGTTGTGACTCATGCCTTCAATTACAGCACTCAGGAGGCAGAGGCAGGTAGATCTCTGGAGTTTGAGGTCAGCCTGGTCCTCAGAGTGAGTTTCAAGACAGCCAGGGCTACACAGAGAAACCCTGTCTTGAGAAATCAAAAGAATATATATATGTATGTAATATATATGTGTATAAATTAAATTTAGCGTGTGATGTATGTGTGGACACATGCATGCCACAGCATGTGTGGAGGTCAGAGGACAATTCTGTAGAGCTAGTTCTGCAAGTTCAGTCCTGATTCAGTCTTTATGAGAGTTCCAGGGATCAGACTCAGGTCATCAGGCTTCTGTGGTAAGTAAGCAAGGTCTTTTATTTGCTGAGCCATCTTGCCAGCCCATTTTTTTCAAAAAATGTTTTTAATAATGAGAAGTCTCTCATAAGTCTTGTTGATAGCCTACAGAAGAAGACAAAACAAGTGACAGTGTAAGAGCACTTAGGACATATTGTAGTGCTATTTATAGTTGGGTACATTACACTTCAGGTAATAAACATTGTAATCATCTTCTTTAATGTCTTAATATTTTAGGTGGCAGAAGTTTTGCAAGTACCTCCAATGAGAGTATACGAAGTAGCAACTTTTTATACAATGTATAATCGAAAGCCAGTTGGAAAGTATCACATTCAGGTCTGCACTACTACACCTTGTATGCTTCGAGATTCTGACAGCATATTGGAGACCCTTCAAAGAAAGCTTGGTATGGGATACTTCATTTCTTTTGTTAACAGTACCAAGATCAGCCCAGGGTGTGGTTACATACAATCTTAATGCCCGGCACTTGGGAGGCAGAGACAAGCAGTCTACAAAGTGAGTTCCAAGACAGGCAAAACTACATAGAGAAACCTTCTTTTGAAGTACCTCTCCCACCTTTCCACCTCCCCCCCCACCCCAAAGAAAAAAGATGGTCTAACAGGCTATGGTGGTGCACACCTATAATCTCAGCACTCAGGATGCTGAGACAGGAGGATTGTTGAGCTCTTCTAGGTCAGTCTAGGCTATATAGTGAGCTCTGGGTTAGCCTGGGCTATACATTCAGAACCTAGCTCAATAGCTCCTTTCTGTCTATACTCCCTGCCTTCCGGATCAAATTGTCTTTCTAGATCTGACATTTTCCACCTAAAATTTTCAACTTCAATTTATCTTATTTGGTTTGTACTTTCTTGATACTTAAAGAAAATATCATTTGCTTTTATTTCTAGTTGGTGTTTTTCTGATTTTCAGCATCAAGTCTAAGCTTTTAATCTATGTTAACCATTAAGTGTGTTTATAAGGCTTCTAGGAAAGTTGTCTCTCATATGTCAGCATTTGTTACAAAACAAAGACTGTTCATGGCCTGGAGAGATGGCTCAGCTTAATGTACTGCTCTTCTGGAGGACCCAAGTTTAGTTCCTATCCAGCAACCATCTCTTGGGGTACCTGCCCTTACATGTGTGTATATACACATACACACACAAGTGAAAATAATTACATGTGCTTTTCCAGAGAAGCAACACAGTAAGTAGCAGCACAGTAAGACTACTTCACAATAAGGGAAGTTTTAAATAGGTCTAAATAGAGCATATGGTGTAGGAGGTCCTTCTGTATTTGTGTTGCTTTCATTGGTTAATTAATAAACTGCATGGCCTGATAGGGCAAAACTTAGATAGGCAGAGAAGACAGAACTGTGTTCTGGGAGGAAGAAAGCAGCAGATAGAGCTGCCTGCCATTAAGCTGCCAGGTCAGACATGCTGAATCTTTCCTGGTAAGCCACGACTTCGTGGTAACATACAGATTATTAGAAATGGATTGAATCAATATGTGAGAGTTACCCAAGAGGAGGCTAGATATAATGGGCCAGGCAATAATTTAAGTAATACAATTTCCATGTGGTTATTTCGGGTGTGAGCTAGTCGGGCAACGGGATGCAGCCTGCCAATTCTCCTACTACAAGCATACTTATAAAGTAATTGGCCATTTTCCATACAAATTTGCCATTGTTGCTTTTTTAACTTTGTGAAGTTAAACTAAGTATCTTCCTGTATTGAAGAAACAGGACTTCACACTAGAGGCGAGCACTTTCAACGCTGACTTGCATCCTCAGCCCCACCACTCCTTATTTTTTCACTTCGTTTGAGATAGGATCTTACTGAGTTGACCAAGCTGTTCCTGCTTGTAGTCCTCAGTCTTTCAAGTAGCTGATCTTTGTCATCAGTTGTGGCTTTTTTTTCTTCAAGTCCTTGCATGCCACAGACACATTTAGGTGATGTTTTAGTATATAAGGCAGGAAGCTTAAGTTGGCCCCAAACCCAGGTTTAAGGCTTAGATTCTGATAGCTGCTTGGTATGTAGTATGTAGCGCAACTAATAAATGTGCAGACAGATATTGGGGTTCAACCTGAAGACCAAAACAGCAAAGCAACCAACCACTAGAGAGATCTTTTACCTCTACCTCTATCAGACCAAAAGGGCAAGATTCTGTCTCCATGAATCCTCAGGCTCCACTCCAGTGAGCTCCTGTCTCTTCCCCTTTATACTCCTCTCTCCATCCAGCCATATCACTCCTGTCTCCAAACACCGGGTTAAAGGTGTGAGCCACTACCACCTGGACCTATTTCTGGATCAGTCTTGTGTAGCCCAGGGTAGCTTGAACTCCCAGAGATCTATATGCCTCTGTCTCCAAAATAGTGGGATTAAAGGTGTGCGCCACCACTCCCTGACCTCTAGTAGCTTAACTTTGCATTCTGACCTTAAGCTTTATTTATTAAAATACAAATAAAATATCACTATAATATTAGTTATGTCGGGTTTATATCCTTTCTTATTTAGCATATAAATGTAATCTATCTGTGCTTACATTGTGTGGTATAACTTTGGATTTTTTGTAAAGCACAGTGTTCACATGGTTTTATTATTAAGATGGAGTTACTGTAGTATTTTCATATGTACACATTGAATGCTCTTCATTTTGTGTATTAAGATTGTGTATAAGAAAAATTGCCGAGTCATGCTTGACATATTTTGCTAATATCTTCCCTTGAGTGTATGAGCATTCCTTAATAATTTTTGATCCTTGGTTTTCTGACTCTTTGCCAATCTAGTGGTATAACTGTATTATTAGCACTCCAATTATTTACTTTTTAAAATGACTTTATGTTTAATTATGTGTTTGTGCAGTACCCACAGTGGCCAGAAGGCCTGAGACCGGAGTTAGAGGTTGTGAACCATTTGTGGGTGCTAGGAACTGAACCCAGGTGCCCTGCAAGGACAGCCAATGCTCTAACTACTTAGCAATTTCTCCAGCTCCTATTTATTGCTTGCTTGTTTTGAAGCTTGAGGGCAATTTTGTTAGTTTAAAAGAAAAACCCCAAAGCAGGCATGGAGGTAAGCCCTGTGGCAAACAAGCAGCTAGGTGGTAGAGAAGTAGTTCAGTCTTAGCACAATGTGAATGAAAACTAAGCACTGCTCTCCAGACTTTGATTGACTATAAAGGAACAAGCCTACTTAAGAAATCTCGGCACAGTGAGTTTTAATTTTTTATTAATTTTGAGATGGAATCTTGCTATATAGTCCAGGCTGGCCTTGAACTTGAGATCTGTCTTGCTTTCCAAGGGCTGATTTATAGTTTGCTTGGTCCTTTTCATTTTTTTACAGAAACTTAATGCACATCAATATTTTTATATACCTCTGTAACATTGTTGATATGCCATTTTTCTTAAACCATACTGCTTTTAAGGTATAATCTATTTCTTACAGTGATCATTTACATTTTTAGGAATAAAGGTTGGAGAGACTACACCTGACAAACTCTTCACTCTTATTGAAGTGGAGTGTTTAGGGGCCTGTGTAAATGCACCAATGGTTCAAATAAATGACAACTACTATGTGAGTATCCAACTTCACATAAGCTAATATTCTAGAATATCCTATTTAAAATACTTTATTTCATGCCCATACATGTTAGTTCTTGAGTTACTCATTTAGAAGAAACTATTTATAGAAGTATCTAGAAGGTTTTAAAAGAATTATCTTTAAACATTTTGCATTTTTCTCCAGGATTTGATAAACTTGAGTTTTAAATTATGATGAATTTAACCACTTACATATAATAGAACCAAGATGTAATAACAACACTTTAGGGCATTTACTTAGATAATATTGTCTATTGATATCATTATTTGCAGAAAAACATTATACATATAATTATAAGTAAAGCACCTCAAACCTTCTTTTTCTCTGCAGATATTTCCTCATAATTTAGTGTGGATCCTTCTTATAGATGTTTAAAGCTTTTTCTGTATAGTCTGTATCTGTAGTAATATGTCATGTTGCTTACGTTTTTAAAATGTGCAACATTTAAAATGTTTTTAAATGTGTAACATATTTAAAAATTTATTTTTTTATTTTATGTGCATTAGTGTTTTGCATTGGATGTCGGGTCCCCTAGAATAGGAGTTCCAGAGAATTACGAGCTGCCCTTTAGGTGCTGGGAGTTGACCCCTGGTCCTCTGGCAGAGCAGACAGTGGCTCTTAACCACTGAGACATCTCTGCAGCCCACCCCATACTACTTTATACCTCACAGGTTTTGTGTTTATCACTTTAACTTTGACCTGCAACTTATCCGGCAGTGTTCTTTTTTTCGAGACAGGGTTTCTCTGTAGCTTTGGAGTCTGCGCTGGAACTAGTTCTTGTAGACCAGGCTGGTCTCGAACTCACAGAGATCTGCCTGCCTCTGCCTCCCTAGTGCTGGGATTAAAGGCATGAGCCACCACCG
>JAQHUG010000151.1:64392-90715 GCA_028555095.1 Dicrostonyx torquatus
TTTTTTTTTTTTTTTGGCAAACTCTCAACTGAGTTACATCTCAGCTCCTGTTCCACCACCCCCTTTTTAAAAAATGTTTATTTTTTTAAAAATATATGATTTTTTTTTATTTTGTGTACATTGATGTTTTGCCTGTGTGAGTGTCTGTGGGGACATCAGAAGCCTTAGAACTGGAGTTACAGACAGGTGTGAGCCGCATTGTGGGTGCTAGGAATTGAACCTGGGTCTCTGGAAGAGCAATTAGTGCTCTTAACCACTGACCCATTTCTCCAGCTCCTTAAAGGTTTACTTTGAATTATGTGTCAGTGTAGGTATGTACAGGAGTGCAAGGTGTCTTCAGGGGACAGAGGTATTGACCCTCTAGTACTGGGGTTAAAGGTGATTATGAGCCATCTGATGAGGGTGCTGGGAGCCCTCATCAATGCAATACTCAACCGTTTTTAGTGTTTTGTTTCCTGACTGGGTCCTCTTAAATTTACTAGACATACTTTTCATCTTTCTTGTGTTAGCCTCCTAAGTAGTTCAGAGTATAGGCTTGTCCTACCAGTTCTAGTTTTCTTGAAAAATATTAATTTCAGTCTGTAAAGAGAATGGTTAATGAGATTAGTCATCTCTGTCATTGTAGGGAGTTTAACTACTCCAGCATATAGATTTAAGAACTTTGGAGTAGCATCAATTAGGTAGAATTTCCTTTACACTTACAGTGGGTTGCTTCAGGGTTGTCTTTCTGATGGGGAATTTATTGCTAACTTAAGATGTATTTGTTATACCCATGTCATGTACAGGGCATATTTGAAGAATTAGTCTTAGAACTAGAAGTGAATTCACATTTTCTAATCTATGTCCTTCATTTTTCAAATGAAAAAGTAAAAGCTTGGTAAGAAGGTACATGACTTAGAGTTGTCTATAACCTTAGTGATTTGTCTAGATGTTTCTTGCTGTGAGATGCTAATGTGTCCTTTATTTAGGAGTAATGCTTTTACAGAAAATGTAGTTCTCAAGTGTAACAAGATGCTTCACTTTAGTCCCTAGGTTTTTGCTTAGCCCCAGCTTTGTTATTTTCTGCACCTGCTATTTTGGGGATTATAATTCCTTGTAGATACATTTTTTCCCAATCCCCACTTAGTTCTAATCTTGGTAAAGAGGCTTATGAGCACTAAATATTGCTTTAGCCCTCCGATTTCTCTTAGAGAATATAAAATTGCCTCGTACAGCATTTGAAAACATTGTTGTTATACACTCATGCATGCATAATTTGTTTCCTTAGCAGACAATGGCTTTTTAAAAGCAATAGTGAAAGCATTGATGATAATTTGTCTTTCTGGTTTCTAGATACGGCAGTAGCCAGAAATAAATTTCCTTTATAAATTTGATTTTGAAAAAAAAAATGAAAAAAAAATTTGATTTTGAATAGCTCATGGTTTTTTGTTCGTTTGTTTTATTTTGTTTTCTTTTTCTTTTGTTTTTTTTTGTTGTTATTGTTGTTCATCTAGTAATTCTGAAATATATAAAAATGCTGTGGTGGCTCATGCCTGTAATCCCAGTGCTTAGGAGGCTGAGGTTAAAGACTCACCCCAAATTCTAAGCCAACCTAGCCACAACATGAGTTAAAGGTCAGCCTAGGTTAGAGTGAGACCTTGCATAAATAAATATACAGAATATGTCATAACTTTGTCCTTCCTTCCTTCCTTTTCTCTTTTGAGACAGGGTAGTCTTATGTAGCCCTGGAAAACCTGGAACTCGCTATGTAGACCAGGCTGGCCTTGAACTCACAGAGATCCACCTGCCTCTGCCTCTCTAGTGTTGTATTTGTTTTTTATTTAGAGTGCACATTTTTCTAGTGTTTTCATTTGATACTGAAAATAAATTATTATAATGTTGCCTATATTATCAGAGTATTTTTAACTTTGAACATACAAAATATTGATTATCAGCCATTAACGCCTTTAATCCCAGCAGGGAGGCAGAGTCAGGGGAATCTCTGTGAGTTGGAGTCCAGCCTGGTCTAGAGTGAGTTCCAGGATGACCACATTGTTTGAGTGCTTTGTGGGAGTCTTTGTTCAATGTTTAGTCAACATTTCATAAGCCTATAAAACAGTGTTCTAACATGGCAAATTAAGCTGATGCTGTGGATAGTTATGAGATATTAGATGTTCACAAGCTAAGTAGTAACCGCTTCTGTGTGTGTGTTAGCCATTTCTCTCTGGTCCCTCTTTAGTGAAAAGTGGTTAGCTGCTTTTTTTTTATTTTTTATTATGTATACAATGTTCTGTATGTATGCTTGCTGGCCAGAAGAGGGCACCAGATCCCATTACAGATGGCTGTGAGCCACCATGCGGTTGCTGGGAATTGAACTCAGGACCTTCGGAAGAGCAGTCAGTGCTCTTAACCTCTGAGCCATCTCTCCAGCCCCTGGTTAGCTGCTTTTAAAGAACTCTAAGGTAATATTTATTAAATCTCAGAGTCCATGAAAAATGCTTGAAGGGCAGTTGTTCTGCCAACTGGGTGGCTAGAGAGGAAAATGAGAATAAGTATTTTATAAGAATACTGGAAAATAAGCCAGTAGGGTTTTTACAAGATGCCTATGTGGGCTGTTCTCTATTTCCCCCACCCCCTTTCATTGTTGGAGATAGATCTCATGGCCTCAGACTTGCTGGTCAAGCACTGTACTGTATCTCCGAGCTCCATATCCATCCCAAGATTAGGAGCTTGTCACCAAGAACTTGAGTTGGTTCTTCAACCCCACGTGGCGGGAGGACAGAGCTGACTCTTTCTTGAAAGCTGTCCTCTGACTCCATGTGCATACCGTGGCACATGCGTGTCCCCAAAATAAATGTCTAAGAAGTGAGATGCACTAATCACAGACCATAGTGACTAAAGGAGAAAAAGAGCATACTGAACGCATATAGCTCTTTATAAAGGTCTAGAGCCAGCGAAGGGAAATTTGAGTTTGTCCAGTTTAGAAAATAGCGTCCAAGAAGAGGTTTCCATATTTCTTACTAGCGAGACCTTCCAGAAGCCTGCCAAATTAGAAATTTTGACTTTAGTTCCTAGAAAGTTTCATTGAAACACAGAACTTAAAAGTATACAAGGTAAATTACGAAGTAAATTATAGTGTAGAAGTTATTTTTTTTTAAATTCTTAGAATATAAAAGTTGTTTTGTCTGGAGCTCCTGGAGAGATTGCCCAGGGTTTAAGAGCACTTCTAAGAGTTTTTTCCCAGAGGACCTGAGTTCAGTTTCCAACATCCACATCAAGTGAGTTACAACCATATGAAGCTTCAGCTCCAGGATAGCCAGCACCATCTTCTGGTCTTGTGGACACACACACACCTTAACAGTATTTTCCATACCCAGGCACCCTAATAGTTGTCTGTTGTACTGAAGTTGGTTACAAATATGTAGTAGTTTGTCTTTTCGGTTATCATTATGTATTTGAACTACAGTTGGAATAATTATCACAAATACTCAGTAAATACTTTTAACTTTTGAAATTTACAAGTGTATGTCATAGTTTTTCAGATTATTTTCCCTACAGGGAATTTGCACTCATTCTGCCTCCAATCTTCATTGTATTTTTATTTATTTATTTATTTTTGGTCTTTTGAGATAGGATCCTGCCATGTAGTCCAGGTTGACCTGGAACTCACTTTGTTGACAGATAACCCCTGAATTTGTGATCTGTATAACAGAATTGTACCACCAAGACTAGCTTCTACCTTCTAACGGAGAACAAAAACCATATGTGATTCTCTTTTCTGCCTAGAGTAGCTATATTGACTCAGGATAAAAGAAGGGCTTAAAAGTTACAGGGATTTGCTGTTAGCCTAGTTTACTAGTGAACTCCAGGCTAGCCTAGGTTACATAGTGAGACATAGTCTCCTTCCTCAAACAAACAAAAAGTTACAGTGGTTTGAGTTTACAAAGTACATTTTACATCTGAGTTCTTTGATTTTCACAACTATTTGTGAGGCATAAAGATTTGTCAGCTAACTTCATGGATCATGGATGGAATCTAGGTTAAAATCGCTGGGAGTCAGCTTAAACTGCTTTGAAATTCACTTGTGAGTGAGAAGTGTGAATAAACTTAAAAGAATAAAAAAGAAACACAAGTATTTTAAATAGCTGAGGTGATCATCAGTAGGGATTATTTAATCTTTAGAAGGAATTCCCATCTTCCAGGACTTATAAAACACATCACAGATGAAATCATATGATATTTAACATGGAGTTGAATGGGACAAAAAATAGCTTTTTACTGAGTTTCTGTTTTTCTTCATGTTATGAAAGGTAAACAAGAGGTTGCTTGGTAGCATCTCGGCTTACTCATTCTGTCCTTTGTTGTGAAGAAGGAAACTCTGTGGTTCTTCATTTTCCTGGCGTCTGTGTTCTTGATCTACAGATGGCTGTTCAAAATAAATAATACTTATATGGAGATTAAACTCACATTTGTGTTAAAATTATATTATCACTTTCATTCTACTATTTAAAAATACTTGTTTTTTAAATTTGCATGTGGTACCTGTGTGTTGGTCAGAGAACAGCTGATGGGACTCAGTTCCTGTAAATTCTGGCATGTAACGCAGGTCCTCAGGCCTGGCAGCAAGTGCCCTTACCCAGTGGTCTGCCCCACTGGCCCCTCACTGTACTCTTTAAGGCTTTACTCTGTGTTGTTGTAGAATGTATTTGTCTCTAGCTATATGAATTTGGATATTAGCTAATATATAGAAAATAGTATTTATATTTATGAATTAATCCTTCATATCCTTTAGACATTTTTTCTCTTTGTTCCTTCTTATTCAGATTTTTAGGAGTTATAAGAACTAAGCAAATAATACTCTAACATGTATATTGCAGTTTTTATATTACTCAGTTAACTAGTGCTACTGTTAGATCAGAAAACTATGTACTAGGAAATATTTTAGCTGTTCTTTAACCCCTTTGTGCTGTCTTTTCCTGGTGAACATTATTAGATTTTTACAACTTTTATCTTAAAAATCTTTTCCTTTGGAATCATGGCTTTTACAGCCCTTTTAAAAGCCTCAGAAGAAACTTCAAATTGGATCATTCCACTTTGACTTTGTAGTTGTTTCTGTTAGTTGTCGTATGACTTCATACAAAATGTTCTTACTATGTAGCCCAGGCTGGCGTGAACTTGCGACAATATTCCTGTCCGTAAGATCTGGAATTAAAAGTGCAAGCCACTAAACTGAACTCCTACTGGTTGCTTTTATATATACTCATGTTGTCAGAAAGTAGAATGAGGTGGGGAGGGAGAACTGAGGTTGGAATATAAAATGAATAAAAAAATAAAATAAAATATAATGGTTACTTTATATTTTCATATTATTATTATTACTATTATTAGTGAAGATAAGGTCTTACTGTGTAGTAGCCGTAGTTGACCTGGAACTTGCTATGTAGACCAAACTAGAACTCACAGAGATCTGCCTACCTTTGTTTCCTGAGTGCTGCGACCATGGGAATGCACAGTCATGCCTTAGTTTTTTATTTTTATTTATTTGCTTAATTTTGATTTTTCAAGACAGGGTTTCTCTATGTAACAGTACTGGCTGTCTTGGAACTCGCTCTGTGGGCCATGTTTTCTTCAGACTCACAGAGATCTGCCTACCTTTGTTTCCTGAGTGCTGCGACCATGGGAATGCACAGTCATGCCTTAGTTTTTTATTTTTATTTATTTGCTTAATTTTGATTTTTCAAGACAGGGTTTCTCTATGTAACAGTACTGGCTGTCTTGGAACTCGTTTTGTAGACCAGGCTGGCCTTGAACTCACTGAAATCTGCCTGTCTCTGCCTCCCAAGTACTGGAATTAAAGGCATGCACCACCACTGCCGCGCCTTTATTTTTTTATTTTTTTAAATAAAAAAATATTTATTTATTATGTGTACAATATTCTGTCTGTGTGTATGCCTGCTGGCCAGAAGAGGGCACCAGACCCCATTACAGATGGTTTGAGCCACCATGTGGTTGCTGGGAATTGAACTCAGGACCTTTGGAAGAGCAGGTAGTGCTCTTAACTTCCGAGCCATCTCTCCAGCCCCCTGCCTTTATTTTTTAAATTATTTTATGTTTATTAGTGTTTTACCTGCTTGTGTATCTGTGCACCAAGTATCTGCAGAGGTTAAAAGAAGGCATATGTGGCAGTCAGCAGGTTGTTGAGGGCAACAACTGATTGATTCAGCTATTGTTTCAGTTTATTCTGTTCAAGGTAGCAAGTGAAGTCATGCTTGGCAAATAAACGGTATAAGCAGTGCTTTAAGTAACTAAATCATTAAATAGATCAATAAACCAGCATCTAATAATTAGTATTTTTTACCGTATTCTACTTCATTTTCTCCTTCCACCTTCATAACTCCTCATGAATCTATCTTGAAGAAATGGGTTGGTACTCCTGGCTTAGTATCTGTTTCGTGCTCCATTTACTTTCAGTTGTCTCTTCTTAATCCTTTCTAACAATTTTGGCATTTTCTTGTACTATTCCTGACTGATTGCATCAAAACAGTATTTAAAGCCTTGCATATGCCCCCCTTTTCGGTGGTAATCAAGTCTGACCAGTCCTCTGGTTTTGGAGGATTCTTGCTGTCTACGTGATTCTGAATAGTGACTGTTTTCCTGAAGGACATTGAATTTTTTTGATCTGAGTAGAGAGCTTGCTTGTTGAACTTGTTGGTGGATGCTATTGCAGTGGCATCTGTGGTCCTGGGCCCTATCAGAGCCGTTCCTAACAGGATTGGTAAAAGTACAGGAGTTTTCGTATTTCTTGGTTCTAAGGGATGTAAATGTTGTTGAACCTCACTTCCTGGGTGCCCAGAATACCAGTTTGCAGCTGTCTCCTGAGGCAGGTGAACTGTGTCCCGTTAGCAACTATTGCTCTTTTAACTAGTCTGGTACAGTCCTTTTAATTTTTTTTTTAAATGAGACAGGGTCTCTCTGTGTAGCCCTGATTGTCCTAGAACTCGCTCTGTAGACCAGGATAGCCTCAGACTTAGAGATCTGCCTGCTTTTGCCGAGTGCTGGGATGAGAAGTGTGCGCCACCATTTCACAGCTTTAATTTTTGTACATTGGCTTTTCCTGTGACCTGAACACCTAGGTGGCCCAATTAAGCACACCCCTTTTGTGTCGGTTATTCAGTCCTGCTCCAGTATAAATAACCCGGCTTGCAGGTAAACACGCCCTGCAGTCCTGACCTGAGTTAAGGAGCTCGTGGCTGGCATTTATTAATTTGAGACATGGCTTTCTCACATGAATAACTTCTCTATGACCAGTCTCCATATTATTCCTTTTTTTCCTTTAAGACCCATTACAACCTTAACCACCTAGTCCCTCTGTGGGAGCTCCCTTTCAGATCCCTTATGTGGCAGAGTCCACACAACCAATATTTAAGTCTACTAGGTTCCCCCATAATCTTTTTTTGGGGGGAGGTGTCCTCTAACAAATCATCCATAGGCTGTCACTATCTGGGGACATCCCCAAAGAGAATCATAATTTTTTTTCCTATGTAGGCAGTTCCCACACAGCATGATGAACTTTGAGGGATATTTCATGGCCCGCCTGTTTCTAAGTAGCATCCCCTGAAGGAGATAAGGCTGAACCCCTCTGTGGGGCAGTTAGTTATATTGATGGGTGTCCAGGAATTGAAGTTGCCCTGGAACAGATTGCTCTTCAGACAAATTTGTATGCAGGGGTACTAGCTCAAGTATACTTGGGAGGACACCAGGAGGTAGAGTAGGAGCTGAGCCATTGTTCCCATCTGAGGTAACTTTTGAGATGGTCAGTGTAGAGACTGGTTGAGTCTGGGACTCTCATGGTTGACTCCTGGCTTGGGTCCACAGCAGCATTGGTGTGGGTGCTGTGTAACCTACAATTGCTGGTGACACCTGCAACTTTAAGAACCGAGGGAGTGGTGAGGATTGGGCAATTTTTCATGCAGCATCAGCCAAATCTTTCAAGAACTGCTGGAGGCAGGTGTGTCCATACTCTCACAAGTCCCTAGAGAGTCGCTTAGGAGCAGTGGACTTGAAAGGGGAATGACTGCATCTACAGTGTGTGCAGTGCACCCTAAACACTACAAATGGCAGAATCTCTGACCAAGGGAGCCTGTGTCTTGGCAGTGCTTGGCCACTGCTATTTTTTTTTAAATATTTATTTATTTATTATGTATACACTATTCTGTGTGTATGCCTGCAGGCCAGAAGAGGGCACCAGACCCCATTACAGATGGTTGTGAGCCACCATGTGGTTGCTGGGAATTGAACTCAGGACCTTTGGAAGAGCAGGCAATGCTCTTAACCTCTGAGCCATCTCTCCAGCCCCTGGCCACTGCTATTTTAAAGGTTCGATTCATTCTCACAACTCGGCCTGATGATTGGGGGCAGTCCCCTGTGTGCAGTGTTCACGCTGACCTTCTGTGCAGGTAGGAAAAGCTTCCACCCACACTGCAAAGTGCACACCGTAAACAGCAAATCTCAGTGCCTTTGCTGGGTTGACTGTCAGGAAAGTCCACTTCTAGATGCTCTTTGCTGTCAGTGTGGGAACCTTGGGTCCCTCCCTGGATTGTTCCGAGTACACTGCAAACATGCTTTGCTAGCTTGTTGGGTCAGTGTTGGCAGCCTCAGAACCACCAAATACCTTTGGAACAATTCTTACAGGGCAGTTTTTCTAGATGGGCTGCTTCCTGAGCTTGTTGGACTAGGCTGGGAGCTGTCATCTCTGGAATTATTTTCTTATCTGAGGTAATTGGCCGGTCCTGATTTTTAGTAGCTCTTTAATCAGTTGTTCTTTTCCTTTCTTCTGGCTTCTGTGAATGTAACCTGAATGTAAACATACTTTTTAGGGTGGGGATAATGGAGGGGTCTGTGGGGTCGTCTTCACAGAGGGCTGTCTGGTCTGCCAGTTGGTTTCTCCAACTCACTTGACCTTGACTCTTCTGTGAGTGTGACAGTGTACCACTGTCAGAGCCGTGGGTCCAGACAGTTTCTTGGAGCCAGAAGATTTTTGTCTCTGTTTTGAATTTCTTTGCCCTCTGAGGTCCCTTTCTTGATATATTGCTGCTTTGAGTCTCTTGATGTGAGGGGCTGTTCCCCCTGTTGTTGGCTTCAGCTTCCATCAGTAAAAGGTTCCATGTCTGAATTGGAAAGTGTCTTGTCCTTTAAGTCCAGCAGTGAGGAGAAGAATCACTTAAAATTTTTCTCCAGTCATGGAGGGGCTTTTCCTCCTAACAGAGCTAACATCTTCTTAGATGAGTGGAGGGCCTGGGAAGTCCCTTAGTGCTAGGGAAGATACACAGATGAGATCAGGTGGTCTTAATTTTTTGGCACTATGTGGTGGTGCTGGCAGTTGGAGCCAGTAGGGAGGCAGCATCATGGGTTTCTCTCTGGGGAAGCTAGTGAGGGCGTTTCCTTGGTGTTTTCAGGCTTAACAGTCTTTTTGGAACTGTGTAAGCCCCACATCAGGATTGTGCAGACCCTGTGACCAGAAGAGTTCCCTAACCAGGAGTTGGGGGATTTTGTATGTACCTAACCCAGTGGGGTGGAGAGGACCAACTTCTCCTTCAAGCAGGTGCTTGTCTAGCTGCAACCTCACAGGGACTTAAGAGATCTTACCTTAGGGCCACATGTCATGCTTAATTACCTCCTATTACAGAAATTGAGTGCCCATTCAGGTGAAGAGACTTAAGAGGAACCACAGGTTGGACCCTGTCAGATCCCATAGGTCTGGGACCATGGGACCATTCCAGGCATTCACACATTCATTTTAAATTCCTAGTCTATTTCTGTAGAGACCAGTACCAGTGCAACAGTATCTCTTTGGGGTTCTTCCTAGGAGACCTGTGCCACGTCAGTATCCCATCCAGGCCATGGATACAATCTCCTGTGGGATGATTTAAGCCTACTGGTATGATTCTTTCTTTCCAGCAGTCTTTACCTGGTATGGACACCAGCCTAGTCCAGCTGATGGTAGACTAGGAGGCCCGAATCCCTGGCCCTCCTGGTCCCTTGGCACTGAGTGCACAGACTTCCAAGTTCCAGAGACCTTCGGTGGACTGAGACCAGGAAGTGGTAGTCTTTCTCAAACAACTATGATAATGGTGAGGAGATCTCACTTGGGTCTCCAGAAATGTTTTGTGATCTTTCTGGAATAAGCACTCCAACACCACTGAGAGGGGAAGAGAGGTGTCATCGTGGTCTGAGACCTTTCAAGAACCTTTCATTGGTGATGGACTATATAGACAGAAGTTTCTGTCCTGCCTGATCCTGCAGCCATTCAGTTCCAATTAAACACACAGAGTCTTATATTAATTATAAACTGGCCTATTAGCTCAGGCTTATTATTAATTAGCTCTTACAACTTAAATTAACCCATAATTGTCTGTGTTTAGCTACGTGGCTTGGTACCTTTTCTCAGTGCAGCATTCTTATCTTGCTTCCTCTGCAGCTGACTTGTGACTGTCTGTCTGCCTTTCCTCCTCCCAGAATTCTCTTAGTCTGGTTGTCCCGCCTATACTTCCTGCCTTGCTACTTGCCAATCAGTGTTTTATTAAACAAATACAAGTCACAAGTCTTACAGTATACAAAAACATTATCCCACAGCAATTTCCCTTTTTTATTCTTTTTAAAACAAGACCCTGAATCTAATCTCCTTTTTAAGCTTTTTCCTGACCATTATCCACAACTTGTAACCAACATACTAAACAAAGACAGATGTCCACAATCCATTTTTTGGGAATGTGAGCTGGGCATAGTTTTTCTAGGCTACTTCCTGCAGATTGGGAGTGCTGATAATCTTATGGGGAACCCAAAGAAAATTTAGAATTAAGGTCAAGTCTTAACTGGAGTATTCTGTGAGGTTGGATCCTCTCATCTAGCAGCCTTGAAGCTGTTCTGGATATAGAACTCGGAAGAAACTGTAGCAGACGTGCTCTGAAACGTTGGATCATCTGGGCCATCCATTCCCTTTGGAGATTTTTCAGGGGATTTTCCTAGATCAAACTTTATTTTTCTTAACCAAGAATGAATCCACAACCTCTCATTTCCTGTGGAAACAAAAACAAAATCTCTTATCCAAAGTAACATATTTTTTGACTTAAGTTTTGAAGTCAAGACATTCTCAAAATATATAGGTTGGATTAATCCAGCAGCATTTATAATGAAATGTCTTTTAGCAGCTGTTGCTCCTTCCTCAGCAGTCAAACAATTCAAAGACAACACAATAACAAAGTAGTCAGACTCTGTGTATTTTCCTTTATGCTGTTTTTGTTTTTTCTTACTCTATTTCTTTTATTTTTATTTTTTATTTGTTTTTGTTTTTGTTTTTGGAGAAAGACTTTCTGTGTATCTTTGGCTGCCCTGGAACTTCTTCTGTAGACCAGACTGACCTTGAACTCGCAGAGATCCACCTGCCTCTGCTTTACAAGTGCTGGAATTAAAGCATGTGCCATCACACCCAACTACTGTTTCTTTTTTAAGTACTTTTTCTATCCTTTTTCTTTTCTCTCCCAAGCCTACACATATTTTAAACACACTGTAGACTGTTGTATTTTTTCCCCATTTGAATCTATCTTTACTGTATATCTCTATCTTTTTCTGACCACATGAGTCTTTAATCTGCTAAACAATATGGCTAGAATTAAAGCTGTGACTTTGGTGGCTTGCTCTGCTCTATTCATTAGCTAAGAGACTAGCTTCATAGTGGAGGTACTCGTGGGAGCCATGTTTATTGCTACAACTCTGTGGAATTTCAAGGTCCACTATCAAGAAGCCTGATGTGGGCTGCTCCTAAACATCATTTAAGTGTTTGGTGGCAGAGCCTTTTAAAAGAATTGTGAGGTTTTTGCTGCTAATGCTGAGTCAGGAAGCCTCTCTTAAAGGAGCCGCACCTCTGCTTGCCTCCAGCAAACAGAGCCTACCAGAGTAAAGACGATTATCAAGAAGCTGAACTTGACTCTTTTCTTGCCTATCTAGAATCCTTTAAAAAAAAAAAAAACCAAAACTTTCTCAGGCTTTATGTGGAAATTCTTGCCAAACATTTGGTCGCCATTTTTAAACAAAAGTTTCTGTCCCACCCGGTCCTGTAACTGTTCAGTCCCAAAGAAACAAACAGAGGGTCACATTAATTATAAGCAATTTGGCCTATTAGCTCAGGCTTATTATTAACTAGCTCTTACAACTTAAATTAACCCATAATTCTTGTCTATGTTTAGCCATGTAGTTTGGTGCCTTTTCTCAGTGCAGCGTTGTCACTTTGCTTCCTCTGCATCTGACTGGTGACTGACTTTCTGCCTTTCCTTTTCCCAGAATTCTCATAATCTGGTTGCCCCACCTATACTTCATGCTTGGCTACTGGCCAGTCAGTATTTTATTAAACTAATAAGAGTGACAAATCTTTAAGGTAATATAAAGCATTATCCCACAGCAGTTAGTCCAGGAAGATGTCTGCACTACCACCATACCCAGCTTTTATGTGGCACGAGGAGCTGAACTCAGCATCACACTCACACAGCAGTCACTTTACCTACTGAGCCATCTCCCCAGCCCCACCTTTTTAGGCTGCTGAAAGCTTTTTTTCCTTGGGAAGGTAACTTACAGAATGGTGGGATATAACATTCCTATACATATGTTTTATGTAATTTGCTTGTAATTATCTTACTACTTTTTGTTGTCCCTTTCTCCTACCCTAAATGTTCCACTTCTTCTTTCGTGCCTATCATATTTTAAAATATAGATTCCAGATATGAAAGCATGTAGGATTTGCCTCTGAATCTGGCTTATTTTCCTTAACATGATGATATCCAATTCCATTTATTTACCTGTGACTGACATAATTTCAGTCTTTAATGACTGAATAAGATTATTATATATATATAGTTATATAATCAATAAAACAATTATATTTGCTATGTCTTCTTTATCAGTTGATTCCATAATATGACTTGTGAATGGAGGTATCTCCGTTGTATGCTGGTCTAGATTAATTCAGGTTTATACCTACGAGTCGTGGTAGGTCTTTTTATGGCTCTCGCTGGCTTGGAGTTCACTTTGTACAACAGACTAGCATTGAATTGGGAGTGATTTTTTTTTTCAACCCCTGTCTTCTGAAGGTTGGGATTACAGGTGTTTGTTACCTGTATATCTGTGGTAGCTCTAAGGTTTGTTTTTTTTTTTTTTTCTGGTTTTTCGAGACAGGGTTTCTTTGTGGCTTTGGAGCCTGCGCTGGAACTAGCTCTTGTAGACCAGGCTGGTCTCGAACTCACAGAGATCCACGTGCCTCTGCCTCCTGAGTGCTGGGATTAAAGGCGTGCGCCATCACCGCCCAGCTAAATTGTATTTTTAACTGGCCCAAAGGATGACCTTAAATTTCTGATCCTCCTGTATCTACCTGCTACATACTGGGATTATAGGCATGTGCCACTTTGCTCAGTTCGTTCAGTTCTGGGCACTGGACACGGGACTTTGTCAATATTAGGCCAGCACTCTAACAGCTTTGCTGTAGTCTCCAATCTTTCTTTTAGACTTTTTGGTACTGATTTCCATAGTATCTGTACTTACATTTCTACCAATAATACATAAAGATTCCTCTCTACTTTTTCTAAAAATACCTTATACTGCAGTCTATTTGATTTATATGCCTTCTCCCATTATCTGTCATTTTTAAAGTATACTTGTTATCAAAGCTAAAGTATACACTTGTTTTCTAAGTTTTGATTTTATTTGTTACTGTGTGGTGCCTGATGTGTGCGTGTTTGTGTGCGTGCATGTGTGGAGATATACATACCACAGTATAGTATCTAGGCCAGAAGACAGCGTTATTGAGCCAGTTTGCTCCTTCTATTTTTACATAGGCCCTAGGGTTCTAACTTAAGTACCAGGCTTTTCCATGCCAAGACTTTTACCCACTGGTTTATGTTGCTGGCTCAAGTGTGTGTTTATTTTTAAAGAATTCAGGTAAAGTGACATTAAGTTTTATTCAGGAATGAACTGTGAGCAGTATTTGGAATGTCACAAGGATTATTCATAAGTGGTATGTTATGTGAATATAATATTATAATGGCCTGTAATAATATGCTTTGGTAGAGGATGCGAGACAGAATAAATGAATAGGCCTGAAAAGACAGTTCAGTGGTTAGGAGCAGTACTTGCTCCTGCGGAGGATCTGGGTTCAGTTCCCAGCTCTCACATGACTGCTAACAACAATGTATAACTCCAGTCCTACAGGCTCTGATAACCTCTTCTGGTCTCTGCATGAGACTGCTGCACAGATATACCTGCAGGCAAAACAATCACACACCTAAAAATAAATACTCTTAGAGCTGGGCATGGTGTTGTACACTTTAGTTGAAACATTCAGAAAGCAGAGGCTGGCAGATCCCTGTGAGTTCAAGTCTAGTCTGATCTACATAGCAAGTTCTAGATCAACCAGGTCTACACAGTGATATCCTGTCCAAATAAGTAATTAAATAAATAAAATAATTTTTTTTAAAAAATTGAAATCTCTTAAAGTAAATGGTACACAAATAGCATAATGAATGAAAAGATGAGCATTTTAAATTCAGTTAAAGCTGTATCTATACATCCTAGATGTATTCTTACTGCCATCTCTACATGTATTTTCTCAACAGTTTGGTTTTTTTTCCCTAGCTCTCTGTGAGTCTCTTTTTTATAAAAGTGTATCCCAAGTGTGATTTCTGTAATGAAGCCTTGACCTTTTCCCTTTTGATTCTGTTGCACATTGTATGTAGCACTGAAGAGTATCTGCCTAGGAAATTGTTAATATTCCAAACATGACTGAGAAGTTTACTTTAAAAAAACTTTTTTCATTTATTTGTTTATTATGTCAGCCAGTTAGTTTCATTATGTACCCTGCTTAGATAGCCTGTACTTGCTATGTAGACAGACTGACTTTAGACTCAAGAGATCTACCTGCTCCTGTCTTCAGAGTGCTGGGATTTACTTTGAAATTTACTTCAGTTCTGCTTTGTTTGCAGAACAGATTTGATAAACTTAGGTTGAAAGTCTAACAAACGAATCATTTTAAGCAGGTTAGTCTGGTAGCATTATGTAGCAGGGGTCTGCGAGGCAATAGAGAATTGCTAACACATTCAGATTGATTTTTTTTTCTCTTAGTTGCTCTGTGTTAGTGGTATTCTACCTTTAGGAGCTTACTAGTTTGTAAAAGGACAAAGGGTGTTGTAAAAGTTTTTAGAATTTGCAGGGTTGCACCTGACCTTTTGGAATCTCTTAAGCTTTTTCCACTGTCAATGGAAGTTACTGTAGTTGATACTTTGAGCATTGGTAATTTTTCTTTAGCTTCAATTGTCAAGAATGGAGGAGAAGGTACCATTTTCTCTTGAGCTGTTGGCAGCCCTCTACTGGCTTGTCGAGGTTGCAAAGATTTTTAGGACCCATTAGGGCAAAAGAAGCTTGGTTAATTCCATTCATTTTAGCAAGTCATCCCAACCCTCTTGATTGCAAACTACTAATTTTTTTTTTTCTTTTGAGACAGAGTTTCTCTGTGTAACAGCTCTGGCCATCCTTGAACTCATTTTGTAGACAAGGCTGGCCTCAAACTCTCAAAGTTCCACCTGCCTCTGTCCAAATATGGGGACTAAAAGTATCCACCACCAAGTCTGACCCCTGACATTTCTAGGAGATGCACTCTGGCAGCAAACTTCCTGTTCCTTTGGGTAATACAGTCTTTCCCCCTCTTCTTCAATGATCTCTGATCCTTAAGTGCAGGAATTGGAACTGGGTACCACACATATCTTGTTCTACATTTTGATTGGTTGTGGTTTTCTATAGTGGTTTTAGCCTGTTTCAAAGAGAAGTTTCTTTGCGGAGGCGTGAGAACTTCATTTGTGTATAGCTGAAAGGGTAAATATTTAGAATATAGTTAACTATCATGCTGGTTAGATAAAGACTCATGACTTCAGTTGCTCTGGGTAGTTGGCTAAGGTTTTCAGTACCGGGTATGGCTTCCTTCTTGTTGAGGAGACTTAAGTAAAATTAGAAAACTGTTGCTTTCTGCCAAGATACGCATGTCACCTTTGCATCTGTATAGTTACTACATCATGCTGGTACTTGTTGTGGTCTATAGGCATCAATTTTGTGTAGGAATAGTAGTTTCCTCTCTCCTTTGACATAGCATCTTCCGGTACCATGAGAAGTAGTCCTTAGGAACAAGGTTTTCAGATCAGATCCAGCTTAGGTTCTCTGGGTCCTTTGTCCCAAGTGTGTGATACTCTGAAGAGCAGTAGGAGTAGCCTATAATGTTTTTGGAATCCCTTATACAACCTTGACCAACAATTCAAAACTCATGCCTCGTGTTGGGGTTTTTACTATGGCTCTTGGGGCTGGTCGGGGGGGATGGCATTACCAGCCCAGATGGAAAGTTTTCAGTTAAACTATATATGTATACACAGAAAGGTTTATCTTTAAAAATATGTAGATGTTTTTGTCAATATGGAGAAGTGCACATGAGTATAGGTACCCACAGAGTCCAGAGACATTGGATCCCACTGGAGCTGGAGTTTTTCATGGTTGTGAGTTGCTTGGCAATGGATACTCGGGTTCTCCAAAAGAATGGTGTTGCTTTTAACCATGGAGCCTTGCTTCTATTAGAACATAAGCATAGTGGATAAATGCTGATTGCTTTTTTAAATTATTTTCAATTTTTAAAAATTTTATTGCTAGAACTAGAAATTTAGCTGTCACTGTAGCCTACTTGTTTTTGTTCACTCTGGTAGTTATACTTTATCTTTCTGTTGGCTGGCCTATTGGTTGTTTCCTTTGCTGTGCAGGTTTTTAATATTATGTAATCTTATTTAGCAACTTTTAGTTGTTTTTTTTTTTTTTGAGATATTATCCTGAGAAAGATTTTGTGTCTGCCATTATATTCTTGGTCTTTTTGAGACAGAGTCTGACTATTTAGCTGACCTGAATTCACTACGTAGACCAGGATGGCCTTGGAGAGATCCCTTCCTATTTCTTCTTCCTGAGTGCTGCTAGGATTAAAGGTGTGTACCACCATGCCCAGCCTGTGCCTGTACTTTTGATGTATTTGCTCTGAAAGTTTGTTTCAGGTCTTACTTAAGGTCTTCAACCCATTTTGAACTGTTGTATGGTAGAGTGACAGGTAGGAATCTGGTTTCATTTCTCTACATGTAGTTATGTCCATGTTTCTAGGACCATTTGTTTTTGTCTTTTTGACACCTTTGTTGAAATCAAGTGGCTGTAGCTGCTTGGGTTTTTGGTTTGTTTGCCTTCTGTTTTATATCTATCCTATCTTGGTGAATCTAAAGTCTTGTACCTAATTTACTTTTTGTCATAACTTTCTCATCTGGTAAGCAAGGAAAACTATAACTATCTAGTCTATAATTCCTTCAGTTAATATTATTAACTGAGAAAGCAGGAAGTGCAAGCAAACAACTTCCAAAAAAATGTGAATAATGAGAGAAACAGTTGACTACCCGGACAGTCAGATACTCCAGAGTTCCTCTACACGTTGGAGTATCCATCTTCAGCCTACAGGCCTAGCATATCCGACAAGTTTTCCTGTGAAGCAGGATAGTCTGAAGGTCTGCCCCTTCCTGTCTTGACAATGTTTGGCAGTCACTCTCTTTTGTGTATTGCTTGTCCAATTAGGACAGCATACTGCCAGCAGTCTCAAACCTTCCTGTAACTCCAGCTTCAAGACATCTCTGGTCTCAACAAGCACTTGAGTATACATAAACACACATAGATACACACGTAGTACATATAGTGATAGATGTCCCATATCATGTGGCTCTTCTGACATGAGACAGAGATTTTGCATTTCATTTTAATAAGCATGCTTGAGTTTCGAGAAGAAGAGCCACACTCCAAAGCTGTGTGTGGACTGTGACTACAAAAAGACCATTTGCATTATATATCTGTAGAGAACAGCTTAAACAAAACATTTGGGGAGATTATGAAATTTACCCTCTTGGAAATGTGATATACCAATAGGCCAATTTATTTCTTTTCCTGAGACATTTTTTTTCTGGATTACTTGTCCCTCCTTTTCAGATGTCTTATTTGTCCAGTAGTCTTCAGATTCCTTAGCTGTATGCCGTTACTCTCCTGAAAACGCAGAAACAAAACACTTTCCCAAACCTAATTTCTGGGAGATTCTCTTTTGGCAAGTTATTATCTGATCAAATGAAAAGCATTTGTTACTTTTATAGGTTAGTTCAGATTAAAAGGTCATGATGTTTGAGGAACTGTCATCTCTTCTAATTAAGAGGTGTCTCTTGTTCAAATTGAATCTTTGTCAGTTTGGGTGGTATCCATACCTTTTCTTCTCCTGTGGAAACAAAAGCAAAACTCCATCCCCAATGTAACACATGTTCTGGTTTCCATTCTGAGGTCAGGACATCTTTCAAGTATATCAGCTGATTTAACTCTGTAATTCTTTCTACTATCTACTCAGTGTCTCTTCACAGCTGCTGTTCCTTTCTCATTAGTAGCATTTAGAAAATTCCAAGTTCATAAAGCATTATGCAGTCTGTTTCTGGGAGTATTTATCATCCCTTTCTGTTTACTTACCATATCCTTTAGAGATTTGATCTCTCTATAACTGCCAGGCATGTAGGATTGTGCAGTATACCTGTAATATGCTTTATATTATAATAAGCAAAAAAAACTGTTTCATTTTCTTAGAGACACGTGCTAGAGC
The DNA here is from genome assembly GCA_028555095.1 of Dicrostonyx torquatus. NCBI lineage: Eukaryota > Metazoa > Chordata > Mammalia > Rodentia > Cricetidae > Dicrostonyx > Dicrostonyx torquatus. The sequence continues at coordinate 83,105 of JAQHUG010000151.1, forward strand.
ATTGTCCGTCTTTATTTGTGCAGGTATCCCCATGATGGCTGTAACTTTTAGCAAATGTGTGATTACCAAATCAGCCTTTGCAGAACTCAAAGTAGTGGACCCTGAATAGGTATCAATGGTGTGGTGTACATATTTTAATTTCCCAAATTCTCCAAAATGGAACACATTCATCTACCAGATTTCATTCCTTTGAATACCCTTTGGATTAATTCCTGCAGGCAGTGGTGTTTGATTGTATAATGAACAAGTAGGACTTTTCTTTATCATGTATCTAGATATTGTCTATTTCTTTTACAATTTCTAATTTAGTGGAATACACATTTTTAAGGTATGTCATAAAGATTTTTTAATTTCTTGGTATGTATCATAATGGCTTTCTCTTTAATCTTACTAAATTAAATCTTTATTTAAAATGATGTATTTCTTTTTATTTTATGTGCATTGGTCTTGATGTTTTGCCTACATGCATATCTTCATTAACTTTCTTTTCTTTTTTAAAAACAAAAAACAGGGTCTTGCTATGTCCTGGAATGCACTGTATAGACCAGGCTGGCCTCAGACTCACAGAGATCCACCAGCCTTTATCTGCTGGATAAGATTAAAGGCTTGTACTATCATGGTTGGCACTTTCTGGTTTCTTTTCTCTTCTTTTTTTCTTGCTTTGTTTTTTTTGTTTTTTTCAAGACAGGGTTTCTCTGTGTAGCCCTGGCTGTCCTGTAACTCTCTATGTAGACCAGAGTGGCCTCGAACTCACAGAGATCCACCTGCCTCTGCCTCCCAAGTGCTGGGATTAAAGGTGTGCACCACCATGTCCAGCTCCAGCATGCTTTATTAATGTAGGTCCATACAGATAAAATCTTTCCTCTTAGGATTACTTTTTTTGTATCTCATCATTTTTGGTATGTTATGTTCATTTACATTCAGTTTTAGAAATTAAAAAAAAATTCTTTTTGATTGTTTTCAATTACCCATTCATCATTTAATATTATTCAGTCTCCATGTGTTTGTATATGTTCTGTTATCTATCTTGATATTAGGACAATTTTATTTTGTTGTGACCAGATGTAATACACAGAATTATTTCACTTTTCTTATATTTCTTAAGAAATTCTTGGTGTTCTAATATGTGGTCTTTATTTAGAGAAAGTTCTGAGGGCTGTAAAGAGAACTATGTATTATGCAATGGTTGGATGAACTTATTTAATGACTCATGGTGGAGGTCAGAAGACATGACTTGTGGCAATCACTTACTTCCTAACTCCAAACTCAGGTTATCAGGCCAAGGGTGAAATGTTCTGTTAATGTCTGTTAAATCCATTTGGTTTATGATGTAATTTCATCCAAATGTTTCTTTTGTTCATTTTTTTTTTTTTTGCTGGGATGATCTGTTAATTGTTTCAAGTCATATATTGAAGTCAGCTATTGTAACTGTGCTGCGTTAGTTTGACCTTACCTCTTGTAGTATTTGCTTTATGAATTGAGTACACTTGTGTTTGATGCTTAGAATTGTAATGTTCTTGTCAGTGCAAAAAACACATCTTTCACCTAAAGAGAATAAGAGATAGTTTTTATTTATTTATTTAATTATTGTTATTATTTTATTACTTAAAAAATACCAATCCAAATTCCCACTCCCTCCCCTCCTCCCACTCCTCTCCCACTCTTCTCCCACTCCCTCCACAGACTCTCCAACCCCACCCCACTCCAATCTTAAGAGAGGGCCATGCACCCCGCCCTGTGGAAAGTCCAAGGCCCTCCCTACTCCAGCAATACCACTCTTGGGAATATACCCAAAAGATGTACAATCATACTATGAAAGCATTTGTTCAGCTATGTTCATAACAGCATTATTTGTAACAGCAAGAACCTGGAAACAACCTAGATACCCCTCAACTGATGAATGGATAAAGAAAGTGTGACACATCTACACATTAGAGTACTACTCAACAGTAAAAAAAAAAAAAATGACATCTTGAATTTTGCATGCAAATGAATAGAATTAGAAAAGACTATCCTGAGTGAGGTAACCCAGACCCAAAAACCCGAATGTGGTATGTACTCACTTATAAGTGGATACTAGACATAAACAAAGGACATCGAGCCTATAGTTTATGATCCTAGAGAAGCTAAGTAATAAGGTGAACCCAAAGGAAATTGGAAACAGACAAAAATTTGGGAGCGTGAGGGTAGAAGGTAGAAGGATGGGGAGAAGGGGGGGTTAAGGAAAACTTGAGGGAATGGGATAGTCGCAATGGAGGAAGGACAGATACAAGAGCAAGGAAAAAAAGATATCTTGATTGCGGGAGCCATTAGTGAGGTAGCCAGAAACCTGGCTCTAGAATAATGCCCAAGAACCCACAGGGATGACCCCAGCTAAGACCCTAAGCAATAGAGGAGAGGTTGTCTGAACTGACCTTACCCTGTAGTCAGACTGGTGATTATCTTAAATATCACCATAGAACCTTCGCCCAACAACAGATGGGAACAGAGGCAGTGACCCACATTAGAGCACTGGACTGAGCTTCCAAGATCCAGTTGAAGAGTGGAGGGAGCGAGAGTATGAACAAGGAATCAAGACCATGAGGGGGTCATCCACTGAGACAGTTTGCTTGAGCTCACCAACTCCAACTGGACTGGGAGTCAACTCTGAAGGGGGTTGACAGTTGGGGCAGACTGAGGGGCCACTGATAGTGACACTGGGATGTGTCTCTATGGCATGTTATGGCTTCTTGGGATCCTGTTGTCTTCGGATGTAAGCCTTGCTCAAGAGAGTTTTATTCTGGAAACATTTTGACTGACCATGATCCAGGAATACAGATTTAGGTTACCCCAAATTCCATGTTCTAACATGGAAGCAGTTTCATGAAGTTTTATAGTTTTGTATGCTAAATAAAGTCATAAATCCAGGCAAGTTGAAAATACATTGATAAGTATGTCAAAGAGATGGTTACTGCAGGATGGAGGAAGCTTTTCTATAAGCCTTACATGTTATATGATGACATAAGATCTTAGCTTTTGGGTTTGTGGAAGCTGCAGTCTGTCAAGTTCATAAATTTCAAAAAGATTTTTATTCTGTCACATAACAGGATGCTAGTTCTGACAGAGAGGTGGGTAAGGAATAACTGACTGTTCAGGGGGTCAAAGCTAGCCCAAAGTAAGATTACCAGCCCGTGAGCCTATAACATTGCAACCTCTCCACATCACTGTAGTTTTATCAGTCCGGCTTTGCAGACACAGCTGCTTTCCAGGAGTTTTCACTCACATCCTTGATGGATTGCTCCATTAATAGTATAAAGTGATCTTCTTTATCATTGTTATTAGCTCTGGATTGAAGCCTGTATTTTGTCAGACGTTAGACGAGTAGCACATGTCATTGCTCCATTTACTTGGAATACCTTTCTTTCCCTTAAACTCCTTTTCTACTGAGTCATGTTTCTTAGAAGAAACAAATTAGAAAGATTGTCCTTTAAGCCGTTCTGCTAGACTTCTTGACTGGGGAATTAAGATAATGAGCTACCAATTAGGTCTTTCCTGCCCTGAAACTTGAGACAAAATCAACCTTTCTCCTCTTTGGAAAACAACTAAGAAATGAACCATTTGTATTTTGTGTAACTATTGCTAAGTTTGGATTAGGGCTTTCGTTTATTGATTGTTATATTTTTAAAACTTAAAAATCTTTATTGTGTGTATGTATATGGGTATGTGCATGCCACATAGTTTACATGTGGAGGTCTGAGAATAATTTTTGGGAGTTGGTTCTCTCAACCTGTGGGTTGTTAGACTCAGTGACAATCACCTTCTCTTGCAGGCTTAACCAATATTGTATTTCTTCATGTTTCTTTTCTTGCCTTTTATTGGGTTATTGGTATATTTTGAACTACTCACTTATTTTTTAGAGTGCTTTTTACATCTTTTTGTATAGTTTGGTGATTACTCTAATGATTATGATTTACATTAAATCTGTAATTGTTTTAAATGTTAAATCTTTTTGAAATATATTACGATTTTCATTATGTCTTTCTAAGTTTTCTAAGTAAAGGTCTTTTAAGATATAAGATAATGTGTAAAGTTTCTGACACAATTCCATCTAATATAACATTTTTGCCCTGAAATCATTTTTCAAAAAATACTTGTAGCTCTGTGGTGATGGTGCACGCCTTTAATCCCAGCACTTGGTTGGCAGAGGCAGGTGGGATCTCTGTGAGTTTGAGGCCAACCTGGTCTACAGAGGGAGAGTTCCAGGAGAGCCAGGACTAAACAAAGAAGCACTGTCTTGAAAAACAAAAACAAAAATAACAAAAAATACAAAACCTCATGACATTCTTTTAGGTCATTAATAACTTGCCTTGATTCATCCACAAAGGAGATAATGTTTTGTCTTCATAGTCTCACTAGACTGATGTCTGATATTAAGCATCTTAGTTTTGATTTGAATTGAATTTTTTCTATTTTTCTGTGACTTGTGATTCTAACTCCCAAAGCATTACTCATGGCCAGCATTGAGGAAACTACTTAGTTTTAAATGCTTCTGTTTATATGTTAATACTCTAAGCAGTTGAATGCCCCATGACACACTCTACTCTTTATGTGTAATGCCGAAACACCCATGGAAAGTTTATTTCCCTCTGTAAAAGGAAAGATTTGAACTGTGACAATTTTTGTAGGTGACTTTTTTGTTGTTGTTTTGGTTTGATGTGGTTGAGTTGACTGTAACTACAACTTACATCCCCAACCAGTTGTTACTGACATTTTAAAAAGTGTGTGTGTTTGTGTGTGTGTGTGTGTGTGTGTGTGTGTGTGTGTACGCGTGCACGCGTATACATGCATACATACCATAGTAGAGGCCAGAGGACAGTTTATGGAAGTAGTTCTATCTATGAGTTCCAGGCTCTGAGTTTAGGTTATGAGGCTTAATTAATTGCCGAGCCATTTAACCAGTCCAATCGACAGTGTTTCTTTTCCCTTTTTTTTTTCTTTTTTTTTTGTTTTCTGAAACAGGATTTCTTTGTGTCACAGTCCTGACTGTTCTTTGTCACTTTGTAGACCAGGGTGGCCTTGAACTCACTGAGATCTGCTTGTCTTTACCTCCCAAGTACTGGGATTAAAGGCATGTGCCACCACCGCCCAGAAGTATTTTTGTTTAAATACTCTATTTTAATTATTTAGTTTTTAATTATTTCTGTTTTTATGATGGTTACTCAATGATTATAATTTACATTATAGTTAATTAAAATTAGGTTCTATATACATCCATTTTACTATGGTTTTGTTAGTTCAGTTTATTTAAGGTATTTTTTTTACCCTTTCCTCCTTTTCAAAACCAAATGAAGTTTCAAACACCAACAGGACAGTTTGGAGTGTATAGCAGACTCTACTAATACTACCAAAGTATCTGAAGTTTAGTAGTTCACATAGGCACCAAAATGGCAGGTCACTTAAAGCATGTGATATTCACTGGAAACTTGTTGCATGAAGGAGTTGAAAGTAAGTTTGTCAGTCATTGTATTTCTCAGTGCCCTTCTTAACCAGGAACCTTAATCTAGTCCACTACTATGTGGTAAAGCTTTTCCATGAGAATATAAATTTATACCTATACTGTATAATATAATAGCTACTGTATTTTTGTTTACTTTTTATTCATTTAAATAGCTACATGTGGTTCTTAGCTCATCAAAGAACAAAAACAGGTTTAGATTCTTAGCTTTCCCTTTTATATGTGAAACTTTCTTAGAATTTTTGGTGCGTCTTTCAACTCGCAAGTTTGTCATAAGCGTAAGCTTCTGAGAGGGTCCTCACTGGTCACAGCAGGAGAGAGAAGGTGTGTAAAGTGACTGTTGGAGCCCAGCACACGTGGATGAGCAAGTAGCTTGCTGAAGAGTGTTCAGTGAAGGGAGGAAACTACTCCACAGATTTTATGCCAGGAGAGTTTAATGTAGAAAGTTAGGTATACATTTCTGATGACACCTACCGTGGTTTGCTTGAGTCTGAAGAGAAGCCTCTGAAGCTCCTGTGTCCGCATCATGTTGGAATGAGAAACCTTTGACAGTGCTCTCCACTGCTGCTGTTAAAGGTTCAGAGATGGTGGAACTTAGGTCATTCTCCTTCCTGCCCTTGGCAAGCCAAATAGACTTAAACAAGGGAACTTAATAAAAACACAAATTGATAAATTAAAACGTAGGATATCTTTTTTGGAAAAATTGTAGAAACTGAGAAAACTAAATTGTATTAACTGTGACACAAACATTAAGTAGATTGTACTGTATTCATATAAAAATAATGCTTGTATATCTTTCTTTGCAGATCCAGGATGAGAAGACTGATAGAAGAAGCAGCTAGCTGAACAGCTATAAAATGCCCAAATCTGGGTTCACAAAGCCAGTTCAGAGTGAAAATTCTGACAGTGACAGCAATATGGTAGAGAGACCATATGGAAGAAAGGTACCAGATAGCTAGACTTTCTTTGCTCTTTGAAACCTGGATAAAAGATTCCCAACTTAGTATTTTTAGTAATTACTCAGAAAAATGTAACATGGATGTTAAATGTGTGGATGTATGCACATGTGAATGCAGGTACCCTTGGAGCCAAGGAGTGGCAGTCCAGTCTCCTGGAGCTGAAGGTACTGGCAGTTATAAGCCAACCAGTGTGGGTGCTAGGAACCAAACCCAGGTCCTCACCAAGAGTAGTGCCTGCTCTTAACCACTAGACCATCTCTCCAACCCCTAGAGTTTCTCTAATAAGGAACTGTCTTTGCACTGTCTGGGTAAATCATGTTTTGCTAATTTTTTTAAAAAAAGATGTAAATTTTTTTATTTATGTAAATGTATGTCACATGTGTGTAGGTGTCCTTGGAGGCCAGAAGAGAGTGCCAGTTAGCCTGGAGTTGGAATTACAGGCAATTACAAGTGGTCACATGTCAGTTTTAGGAATTAAACTTGAGTCTTCTGGAAGCGCAGTAGTACATGCTTGTAACTGCTGAGCTGTTATTCCAGCCCCAGAATGTTATTTTCTAATGACATTGAATTTGATTTGACAATTTTAAGATTTTTATATTTCCTCAATCTGTAATTTTCTGTCTTGGACTTTTTGATTTTTTTTTATTTTTTTAAATTTATTTATTATGTATATATAGTGTTTTGGGCACCAGATCTCATTGTAGCTGGGTGTGAGCCATCATGTGGTTGCTGGGAATTGAACTCAGGACCTCCGGAACAGCAGTCAGTTCTCTTAACCTCTGAGCCATCTCTCCAACCCATTGGATTTTTTAACTATTAGAGTTCTTTATTTAGACCTGTATTTTAGACCTAGGTTGGATAGATCGTAATTTTATTTTTATGTTTACTGTATTGTTTGTATAGAACAGGCAATACCTGTTTCTTGAATTACCTTGTTAAAGTTCTTGTAAAGTCATGAAAGGGAACCATTTTTTTCTTCTGTTGCTGTTACTGTTTGTTATCGCAGCATATAGGTGTGGAGGTCAGAGGACAGTGTGTGCAATCAGTTCTCTTCCTTCTACCATCGGTGTCCTAAGGGTCACATTCTGGTCACCAGCCTCAGTCATAAGCTCATTTACTGCTGAAAAGTCTTGTCAGCCCATATACACGTTTTGTTTT
>JAQHUG010000151.1:96170-107394 GCA_028555095.1 Dicrostonyx torquatus
TAAGAGACCATCCAAGGCTATGTGGTGAGACCTTGTCTGAAAAATTATTAAATACATAAGTGAAGTCAAATAGTCTATAGAAGCCATTTAAAACTTTGCTTATTTTATGTGAAATGTTGGATATTTTAAGTGTAATACATCTTCATCAAAAGTCTTGTCTTTGAATCAGCTTATCAACTTGCTTTACATTTGATTAAAGGTTATTTTATTAATGATCCCCTTTTCTTGAACAAGCCTTCTAATTACTAAACTGAAAAGTTCTCATATATTGTATTCTGTGATTAATTTTTTTCTAATTTGTTTTTTCCCAACATTTGATTAGTCATATTTAAGTTGTTAATTCTGTGTGTAATAATTATTCTGGAAAGTACATATGTGTCAATAAACCGAGGCTGTGACTATAAGAATAGTAACTTGTGAGTTAAATGACTTACTATTTAAAAGTAAAAGCAGCTCTGTTTGTATCATCAGAGTTCTCGAAAGCTGTCTTAAATTGGTAGAAGTCCATACTCTAAACCTAGATTATAAGATGATAGTTTTGGATGATCTCTGTCTTCATTAGTAAATGCGGCAGTAATTCCTATGACTGGGAATGAGTACAATCTGTGAACTGTCTGTGGTCTAGGATGATACTGAGGTCCTTTTGACTTGGGAAGAATTTTGGCCGTCATAGAAAGTAACTTTGATTCAGCTTACTGAAAGACAAATTCTAAACAGAAAATTGGTGATAAGGACATTGTCTCTCATATTGACAGAGTTCAAAAAAATAGCATTAAAAGAGCTATACTTAAACAATATCATGGTGTTATTGGTTTACATTTTTAAACTTTAAGGTACTCTGCTTAGGAAACTGAAATGTTACATGTTGGACAAACCTGTATTTTAAATGGCATTTGTTCTTCCAAAATACTATTTTTGAGGTAAAGCCAGTGATGTATCATTGCCTAATTAACTGATGGTCTTTTAAAAATATTGTTACGTTGAATTCTGCATTTCCCTTCGTATGCTTTTTCTTTTCTCCTGTCTCTTTTCATTCTGTAGATTCAGATCCAGGACATACAAGTGAAAATTGGGGGGAGAGACTTATATCTTCTTACAGGACATACTCAGGTAATTAGATTATCAGGTGTTCCTGTTTAGCCAGTGGATTTTGTCATGTTTATTTGAGTAGTGTACTGTAAGTAACTTATTTTCAAAATAATTTATAGATATCTTTGCTAAATTAAATCAATTATATGATTCCACCAAAATTTTTAGCTTCAGAATCTTCCCTATGAGAGGACGCCGAGACTCCTGGTCTGCCTTGTTGTAAATCCTTCCCAAGTGTACTCGTACATTTTAGTCAGGTGATTTCTTTTTTTTTTTTGTTTTTTTGTTTTTGTTTTTTGTTTTTCGAGATAGGGTTTCTCTGCAGCTTTGGAGTCAGTCCTGGAACTAGCTCTTGTAGACCAGGCTGGTCTCGAACTCACAGAGATCCGCCTGCCTCTGCCTCCCGAGTGCTGGGATTAAAGGCGTGCGCCACCACCACCCGGCGGTGATTTCTTTTTTTAAAATAGATATTTTAAAAAGATTATTCAGTGAGTTCCTGTAGTGTTTATTGATTTTTGCTTTATAGGTAGACTTTAACCACAAGTGTATTAAAATATGGGGTCACCTAGACAAGTGCCCCCACTATGTTAGAACTTCTCTGCTCCAGCTGTTTGGGGTTCATAATTATGCTAAATAAAGAATATAGAAGAAACTCCCTCATTTTAAAATAAAGAATAAAATATAATTGTTTATATTTTATTGTGTAGGTCTGGCTAGCCTAGAACTCTTTGTAGATCAGGCTGGCCTCAAACTCACAGAGATCTGTGTGGTTCTGCCTCCTGAGTGCTGGGATTATAAAGCATGCTCCATCATGGCAAGCAAGACTAGTTATTTTGACTGATCTTTTCTTTCATCTTAAAATTAGACTGACATTCATCTCTGAACTTACCAAAATAAAAATCTTGTATAACCCTTGGGTATTTCTTTCTAGTTTTTAGCATATGACACTTAGCTATAGAAATTGAACACAAACCTACTGTTTCTATATGTATTTTATTTATCTTATAAATTTGGGGGACTCTCTAGTGTTGGATAAGAACTAATTTCATCCTTAAAGTTACCCTGAAATCATTGAGGTGATAAGTTCCTTATGGCTGTGTTTGCTGTGACATCAGTGTGCCTTTCTAAAGGGGACTGCTGAGCACCAAGACTGACCCAGGCCTGATGAAGTAGACCATGGTCTGCCTGCCACTGCTGACAAAGGCACAGTCACCTGCTCATAGCGTTTTTAGTACCTGGGCTTAATGGCAGTGCCCCCTCTCCCCCAGGATGCAATATTCACACTACAAATGTGATTGAGTAAGTTATGCTCACATGCCTCCATTGTCTTACTTGGAAACTATTTCATTGGGAAATACTTTATTCCTTAATTTTTGAGATACTAATAGGTTTATGAGCCAAGTTTTCCAAGAAAAAGTTTTGTCCCTTCTCTGTGGTAACTTTACATTTAATTGAAAAGTGACAGTGGTGAGTGTTGTGTTTATTCTGACAGGAAAAGGAAAAAGCACTGATTGTCTAGAGTGGGAGAGGGGCATCTCTGTTCCTGAAGCTCTGAATGCTAAGAAAGGAGAGAAAGATGGATTGGATGGAAAGAGCATTTTAGTTTCTATTTTGATTAGTATTAGGTAAATATCTTAGAGTTTTCCATAAAAGTCTTGAAATAGACGTAGTGGAATATCAGTTCTATGGCAGACAGTGTTAAATGATGGTATTTGGGTGTACCTGTGTTTAACGTTTTGACTCATTAGAACAAATGAGTATGTGTTTTAGTTACTGAGAAATGGAGCACTTGACTGGAGATAGAGCTCCATGGTTGAACTCTTACACAGCACATGTGAAATTCTTAGATTTGGTCTCCAGCTACCCCACCTTCAAAAACAAACATCTGTGAGAACTGTCTAGCTCCTTTTCAGATAAACAGTTACCACTGTCTAATTGATGCCCAGTCAAATGAGGCATTCAGAGTATAGAGCCCACATAGTCTTATTGATGATTTCTAATTTTACAAACTATGTAGATACGTGGCTGCATACTTTAGACCCAAACACTCAGTAGATAGAAGTCAAAAAGATTGCAAGTTGGAGATTGCTAGGCTGTACAGTGAATCCTGTGTTATTTCGGGCTATATAGTTTGGTTCTGTCTCCAAAACAGCAACAACCAAAACCACACAAAAAATTAAAAATAATAAATTTTAAATATAAACTTTAAAATATAGTAGTCTGATATTTAGCAATTTAAAAATTTAATGTAGTTGTCTCAAATTTAGCTATACCAGCCACGATTCAGTTCACTTTCTTTTCCTAATTCATGTAAAATGTAAATTTAGGAAGATGATTATGGTAACTCAGAGAAAAAAACAGTTCATATTGGATGCAGTGTAAAATTTTTGTTTAAATATTTGGAATACATCCAATTTGTCTTTTTCTGAAGTACTTACATATTTGATCATTTGATAGTATAACCAGGTATATACACTTTAGAGTGCCATCCTTTTTGTGTGTGTGGTGGGGGAAGAGGCAAAGTCTCACTATGTAACTTTAGCTGATTTAGAACTATGAAGATCTGGCTGGCCCTTAACTCAGAAATCCACCTGTCTCTGCCTCCCCAGTGCTGGGATTAAAAGCATGCACCACCATATTCAGCATGGAGTGTCTGTATTTTTTTTAAATTACATTAAAATGCACAGTTTTGCAATGCATCTAGTTGTGGTAATCCACACCTATAATCCCAGCACTCCGGAGGTGAGGGCAGGCAGCCGGTCACAGGTTTAAGGTCAGCCTAAGCTACAAAGCAGAAACCTGTTTCAGAAACCACAAGAGGTAATTACTGGTAGGGTTCTACTCTTGTTGCCAGGTTGTATTTCTTTTCTTAGAAGCATTTTTCACCATTCTCTTAAATGTTTGTATATTAGATTAAATTAAATATTTTGATTCTATAGAGAATCATTAAGACAAAGAGTCTGTATTTCAGGGAAGAAAAGTGTTCTCCAAAGACATCTTTAAGGCTTTGTAATAACTGTAGTGATAGGTTAAATATTGTGCTAGATTGGATTTTTGTGAAATCAGTTCATTACTGATGATAGTACAAGAATGATGAAAATGAAAGTTAGACATATTAAGAGGTTGATTTTGTTGTTGTTGTTTCTTTTTAGTAAGTCTTGAAACATTTGGTTTTGTTTGGGAAAAAAATCAACCATTCAACATGGACATAGATAGTAGCAGTTCACAGAATGATTTGAATCATTTGTGAGCAACAAAGTTTAAAATATTAAGACCTCAATTTTTTAGATCATTGCAAATACCAGTTTTTTTCTGATTAACTGGAGATGGTACACTGGACCAATTGTTAACTTCTTGTGTCTATAGATAATAATAGGTTTTAATTAAGTTTTTGAAACTTGCAAGATTTACTACTATTTAATTTCTGCTAATTTCAAATTTTATTAATCATTTTTGTAGCTTTTTTTCAAGGACCTCTAAACCTGAATTTTAAATTCCAGAAATAGATATCTAAAAGGTAATAATCAGACCTTTGATTCACTTGTACCTGGTATCTGAGTTAATTCAGGTGAATTCCTAAAAGAAAAAAGACATCTGTATCTCATACCTGTACCATCTAGTGCAGCCTGAGCCCACTCCACCTAACTGGGAGTACTTTGTGTTGCTGGATTTCTGAACAGTTAAAATGGACCTCTGTGGTGAATTGGATCTCTTTGAGAAGGACTTTGGAAATTTCTGGCTCTTTGAAGGATATGTTTCAACTCTTAACCACACAGAATCTTTAGTTGTTCATATTTAGCTTTGATTGCTATCATTCCATGTTCAGCTTTCCAGTCACTGCAGGGAAATGATTTAGTGGCTTTTCTTCAGTAATTGTTCTTTCTGTTGAGACTTGTCTTAAATGCTTAGCCTCTTACAATATTGTACAAGTAATTGGTAGAATTAGGATGATAATTATAAAGCTCATTGGTTTTTAGGCTTAGCAATAAATGCTAGATACTGTGTGAAAGAGAAGTTTCAAAGATGTAATACACTTGGTTTTTTGTCCACAGATTCAACTGATTACAGATAAAAATACTGAGAAAAAAATTACAGAATTTTTTCTTGTCATTATTCCCTAAATAATGCAGTATAACAATTATTTCATAGCCTTAATATAATATTTCATGTTATAAGTGGTTTAGACATAATTCAAAGTGTATGAGAGGAGTCACATGGGTTATATACAAATCCTGAACCATTTTATCTTAGAGAGTTGAGCAATTGCAGGTTTTATTACCTATAGTCCTAGAAACAATCCTTAGAGATACCAAGAAACAACTCTATTAAGGACTATTTGAATTGTTAAAGATTTTACACTTTAATAGAACAAACAGTCAAAATTAAAGTGTTCCTAGTAGTAAATTTTTAACAGAATCAAGAATATATTTTTCTAGAACTTTCAGAAAAATATTGCTTATATAAGTCTAGCAGTTTTGTCTGGCTACCTCTAGTATACATACATTGTCCAGATTCACACATAGCATCTACCAAAGAAATTGTCTTGAACACTTATATTTGTTTCTAATTCTTATATATTTATTAATTGTTACAGAGAAAGAAGGTCCAGAAAAGAAGAAAACAAAAAAAGAAGCTGGAAGTAAGAAATCCACCCCAGTTAGCATTCTTTTTGGTTACCCACTCTCTGAACGAAAGCAGATGGCACTTCTCATGCAGATGACAGCAAGGGACAATAGTCCAGGTGATTGACATTTACAATAATTGAGTTAATGTGTCTTAGTTGGCCTAGAATCCGGATAACTTTCTTTAACAATTCTTTTCTACTAATTTGAGTTCTTATCCTTTATTGAATTTTTTTTTTATTGAGCTCTACATTTTTCTCTGCTCCCCTCCCTGCCTCTCCCCTCCCCCCTTCAACCCTCCCCCAGTGTCCCTATGCTCCCAATTTATTCAGGAGATCTTGTCTTTTTATACTTTCCCATGTATATTNTGCCTCTGCCTCCCGAGTGCTGGGATTAAAGGCGTGTGCCACCACCGCCCGGCTGTTTTGTTTTTCAAGACAGGATTTCTCTGTGTATCTCTGGTTGTCTTGAAACTTGCTTTGTTATCAGGCTGGCCTCAAATTCATAGAGATCCTCTGTCTTTGCCTCCCGAGTGCTGGGATTAAAGGCGTACACCACAACTGCACCTCTGTGGTTTAGATATATTCAGGTTTTCTTTTCTTTTCATTACCCCTTTTTTTATTACTTTTTTTTTTTTTGAGACAGTCTTTATGTTGAAACACGCATGTAGACCAAACTGGCCTGGAACTCAGAAATCCACCTACCAAGTATTAGGATTAAAGGCATATGCCACTATGCTCAGTTTCATTACTCCATTTTAGTGATGCATATTTTCTAGGAAAATTATACATATACATACATGCATACATATATAGGCTTTAATGTTTTTATTGATGTAAATTAGAAATAATTGTCTTTTTAATTTTATCATTCTCTTGACTAACTTTAAGCTCAGTTCCAGTGATTATCATTTTCTCGTCTCTCTGACTCTTCTCTTCTCACCTCACCTCCCCTTCCCCCTCCCTCCCCCTCCCTCCTCCTCTCTTTCCCTCCTTCCTCTTCTTTCCTATCTTTCTCTCTTTTCTTTATATGTAATACATTTAGATTATATTTAGGCATTTGATTTTGTTATATTCAAGCTATATCAGTGTTATTTAAATTTTCAGTTGTTATGAAATACTTTGGGAAAATGTTAAAATTAAGCCAGGTTGGTGATTCACACCTATAATCTTAGTTTTTGAGAAGCTGCAGTAGGAGGGTTACTGTGAGTTTGAGTCCAGCCTGGACTATCTAGTGAGATCTTATTTCAAAAAAGTAGAGGGTTGAGGGATGTCTTAGTTAGGATTACTATTGATATCATGAAACATGACCAAAATAAACTTGGGAAGAAAGGGGACATAATTCACTCACAGTTCTATAACAGTTTGTTATCAAAAATCCTGGGGACAGGAACTCACACAGGGCAGGAAGCTAGAGACAAGAGCTGATGTAGAGGCCATGGAGAAGTGCTGCTTACTGACATGCTCATCATGGCTTGTTCAGCCTGCTTTCTTATAGAAGCCCAGGGATTTCACCACCCTCAATTGGATGGACCCTTCCCCATCAATCACTAATTAACTACAGCCGGATTTTATGGAGACATTTTCTCAATTGAGGTTCCCTCCTTTTAGATAATTGTAGCTTTTGTTAAGTTGACATAAAACTAGCCAGCACAAAGGAGATTTAATTGTTGAAGCTCTGTTTTAAGTCATTAAATACATTATATTTTTATATTTTAAAAATTCCTTAACATAGGATTTTAGAAAATGTATAGGTTGTGTGTGTGTGTGTGTGTGTGTGTGTGTGTGTGTGTGTGTACGCACGTGCACCACCGTCTGCAGTGCCCATGTAGGTCAGAAGAAAACATTGGATACCTGGAAAATGGAGATACAGAGATGTGAGCTGCCATGTGGAGCTAGGAACTGAACCTAGGTGCTCTGCAAGAGTAACAAGTGTTCTTGATTTCTGTACCATCAGTCCAGCCCAAATAATAAAGAAAATTTAATTTAAAATTCCATATAGTTAGCTAATATTGACATAATTTTATCTTTTTTTACAATAGAGTAAAGACAAGATTGCATCTTACAGCAAAACTTCAAAAATTGACCGAAGTGATATGGGCAAGGAAATGAAAGAGAAATCATCTATGAAACGTAAACTGCCTTTTGCCATCAGCCCATCAAGAAATGAAGAGCGAGATTCAGACACAGGTAGAATAATTTATTTTCTGATAAACTCACCATATTCTTAACTGTGGTTTCTTTTTACTTTTCTGTGAACCACTCCTTTTGACATTTTGGCTCATAGAGAAAGACTGAGTATTTCAGATGGGGGCAGAAGTATTTCTGCTTATCATCCAAACTATGGTTTCTAATAGATCTAAAAAACCAATGTCTATATTACTTACTCTGAATATTCATAACAAATCTCTTAGCATGTTCAGAACTTAGTTTTAGGGGTTCATTTCACCCTAAATTGTTCAGTAAGATAAACATTAATATTTTGTATATATGAGAAAATGATGTTGCATTTTTATTGCCCTTTGGACACAGTAAAAAAGTTTAGGCATTTTTGATTCACAAATAAAGTAGAAATATGTAGTACCTCCAGAATGAGGCTAACTGCTTAATTCATAGTTTTTTTATTTCTCAAAACTCCAACATGTCAGGAGTCATCAGATGTACATAAGGGTGCTAGCTACCAAGCCTGTTACTTAGATTCAATCCCTGGGACCTACATGGTGGAAGGAGAGAACTGACTATCCAGAAATTGTCCTTTGACCTTTGTGCCATGGAATGCAGGGTGGATGTCTTAGTTGGCGTTCTATTGCTGTGAAGAGACACCATGACTACGGCAACTCTTATAAAAGAAAACATTTAATTGGAGCTTGCTTACAGTTTTAGAGGTTTAGTCCAAGCAGGGAAGCACATAGGCAGCCATGGTGTTGGAGAAGTAGCTAAGAGTTCTGTAGCTGGATACTCAGGCAGCAGAAAAAGAGAGGCTCTGGGCTTATAATGGGCATTTTATAACCTCAAAGCCCATCCCCAGTAACATACTTCCTTTAACAAGGCCACACCTCCTAGTCCTTTCAAGTAGTGCCACTCCCTGGTGACCAAGTGTTCAAATCTATGAGCCTATGGAGCCATCTTCATTCAAACCACTACAGGGGTCACAGGCACTTGTGCATGCATGCATATGTGTGATTGTGTGTGTGTGTGTGTGTGTGTGTGTGTGTGTGTGTACATGTGTACAGGTGCTTGTGGAGGCCAGAGGTCATTGTTAAGTGTCTTCTTCAGTTGTTTTCCAGCTAATTTATTTTTTTAAGCTTGAGGGCAATTTTACTAATATTTGAAAGAATGTCTCCTCCAGCTGACCACTCCAGCAGGACAGGCAAGCTGTGATCTCAGCAGACGGTGGGCGGAGGAAATTTTGGTATTTGATCAGTGTTGTTACCTGACGAGATAATTTGGCTTCTGTGTAAATTCCATTTTTCATTTTCATAAGTATAATTTTTCTTTCACATTACTAACTTCAGAGAATTATGACCTTGAAAAGTGATGTAGTGTGATTCACTTTGTGACATAGTAATTAAATGTGACAAAATGAGTCAGTGGGAGGTAAGGATTTCTTTGTTTGGGTTTTTTTGTCTGTATGTATCTCTGTGTACCACATGTGTCTGATACCTATTGAAGCCAAAAGAGTACATCAGATCTAGCAGAACTGAAGACAGTTGTGAGCCACCCTGTAAGTGATGGCAATTGAAACTAATTCTTGGCCAGGCAGGCAGTGGTGGTGCACACCTTTAATTCCAGCACTGGGGAGGCAGAGGCAGGCGGATCTCTAAGAGTTCTAGGCCAACCTGGTCTACAAAGCTAGCCCCAGGACAGCCAGGGGCTACACAGAGAAACCCTACCACGCAAAACCAAAAAGGGAGAAGAGAAAAGAAAGAAAATAAGTCCTCTGGGAGAACAGCCAGTGCTCTTAACTGCTGAACCCTCTCTTCATCCTAGCTAAGGATTTTGTAATTTAATGCAGTGAGAACACTAGTCATTGTCAAGAGTTGATTCAACTCAGCAATGTAAGATGAAACTAGATTCCTCTTAGTCTTTCTTTTCTGCCCCCCTTTAGCTCATACATGAACTTTTTTCTTAAACATTTTCCCCTTAGAGTTGCATGCTCAACTTCTTGTCAAAAGGGAGCACAAGAGTGTATTTCTTCCCATGAGACTTGGTCCTTTATTAATGAAATGACCGCCTTAGAAACTGCAACTTCTAGTCAGGCTTGATGTTACCTGCCTTTAATACCACAGCACATGGAAAGCATAGATAAGCAGATCTCTATGTCCTTCAGGCAAGCCTGGGATACATAGAGAACACTGTCTTAAAAAAGTCAAGAAACTTTAAATCTACTGCTATTGATTAGTGTCCTGGACTTGCATGAGAATATTGAAAACCAAAGCCTGATGGTGTTTGTCACTTTGATCATGATTTGGGTATTCCTAATATGAAAGGGAACACATATATAGGGCAGATGACTTTTATAATGTTATCACTGTTTATAAAGTGTAATAAACTGATGAAAATTTTTACCTTTAATAATTATTAAAAATTGTTTATCTATTTTTGAAATAGGTTCTTATTATATATTCCTGGCCAGCCTGGAACTCACAGAGATCCAATTTGCCTCTTCCTCCTGGTTGTTGAGATTAATGGCCTAAGCCACTATGCCTGGCTTCTAGTAAATCTAATAAGTTTATCCACTACCAGTTATATAATTATACTTTTTTTTATTCTCATGCCATCCAAGGGAAAGTTATAACACCGTATGTCGAAGTAATAGACACCTGTCTTAGATGCCCTGTATGAGGCTCTTTCTTGACTGCTTAACTAAAAACCTACAGTTGCTTGATGAGGAGTAGTGTCTTCAAGACTGTCTTTGTAGACTGCGGGTTTTTTTATATCCTGAATCACTCCTTTATTAAAAGGGAGCCTTCTGATTCCTCATGTTTCTCCAAGATAATCATACCTAGCCAAGAATCCTCCAGCAGCTTACAGATACTCCCAAACTCAAATACCATTTGAAAGGACATGGTTTTACATATGATAGTCCTAATATTCTATAGAGATGAACTAGTACTGCTTATCATTTCATATTGCATATTTCAAGTAGCTAGAAATATCATACATATGATATATAGTTGTATACACACACATATACATACAGTCTCCTCTTGGTAAACATCATTTATTTGGCACTATCGTGTTTTCTCTTGACATTTAAGGCAGCGTGATTCAAGAAAATTCAAAGAGGCACAGTCTGGTCCCAAAGTCTATGGTCCCAAAGTTGTAGACTATGTTAAATTTTGTGAATATGTTAAATTCTGTCAGCCAGCCATAGAAATTTACCTTTCCTGAGGCTGTGGATGTTATTAAAGGGCTTACCTTAAAGTGACTCAAGTAATGTGGAGAGAATAACATGTTTTACAAGATGTGTGTATGTGTGTGTTAGTGTGTGTGTGTGTGTGTGTGTGTGTG
>JAQHUG010000151.1:123049-141415 GCA_028555095.1 Dicrostonyx torquatus
ATAATGAAAAAATTGTAAAATAAGAAAAAAATGTCTTCTGATCTGCTTGCATAAATAAACTACAAAGGATAATAGATTAAAAATATACCTAAAGTATTTATTAATTTGTTTTATTTATATATATATAATACCTGTATATACTCAATTACTTTTATTCTACTGTAAAATAATGCTGTTTTGAATAGAGGTTTTGGTAGATTGTGTCTCAGTAGGTTAAGTGCTTGTTACTTGAAGACCTGGACCTGGGTCTCTATCTCCTACAGAAAATACCAGGAAAGTGACATGGTGTGGGTGTAATCCTAGTGTGTGGGAGGAGTCAGAGAGGGAACCCAAATGAACATCGTCAAAGTAAGAAGAGATCCACAGCGTGAGCCTCCAGATGTGAGTGTAGATGCACCGCGTGAGCCTCCAGATAAGTGTAGATTATCACCATCTGCACTTGTTATCATGAAGAATATTCAGTGTTTTTTTAAAATAAAGGCAATTTAATGTCATAAAGATTAAGAATTGACAGTGTATGGGGCTAAATAGACGGCTCAGTGGTTAAGAGCACTGGCTGCTCTTGTAGAGAACCCAGGTTCAATTTCCGGCACCCACTGGCCGCTCACAGCAGTCTGTAATTCCAGTTCCAGGGGAGCTGATGCCTATGCCTAGTTTCTGAGAGCACTACCCCCCCCCCGTACTGCCCTCTCTCACAGACATACTTAAAAATGCATAAAATTATTTTCAAAAAGGAATTGACAGTGTTAAAAGAGGACAGCAAAAATAGCAGAACTATTTTAGAATTTGAAAGACATAATTAAAAGGTAGCACCTGTTCTAGGCTAGAACCTCTCTCTACTGAAGGAGAAAAGTGAATATGGAAAGCATCACTAGATCATATAACAAGTAATATATCTGTGTAATAGGGATGCGGCTGACAACAGTGAGCCATGTAAGGAGAATTTTCATCTTTTTCAAAGACTTATTTATTTATTTATTTATTGGTTTTTCGAGACAAGGTTTCTCTGTGGCTTTGGAGCCTGCGCTGGAACTAGCTCTTGTAGTAGACCAGGCTGGTCTACAGCTCACAAAGATGCACCTGCCTCTGCCTCCCAAGTGCTGGGATTAAAGGCGTGTGCCACCACTGCCCCGCGCAAATACTCTTTGTTTTTTTAAATATTTATTTATTATGTATACAATATTCTGTCTGCGTGTATGCCTGCAGGCCAGAAGAGGGCACCAGACCTCATTACAGATGGTTATGAGCCACCATGTGGTTGCCGGGAATTGAACTCAGGACCCTTGGAAGAGCAGGCAGTGCTCTTAACCACTGAGCAATCTCTCCAGCCCCCAACTTATTTTTTAATGATGTGTGTGTGTATGTGTATATATGCATACACATACATACATACATACATACATACATACATACATACATACATACATACAGGGTATGCATGGGAGTCAGTGTCTACAGATGCAAGAAGGGGTTCTGATCCCTAGGAGCTGAAGTTACAGACAGTTGTGAGGTGCCCAACATGGCTGCTGGGAAGAATAGTATGTGCATTTAATGGCTAAGCTATTTCTCCAGCATGAGTTTTTAAATCTTGAGAGCTATTCTTTTTTGGTTTTTCAAGACAGGGTTTCTCTGTGTAGCCTCGAGTGTCCTGGAACTCGTACTGTAAACCAGACTGGCCTCAAACTCAGAGTTTCTCCTGCCTCTGCCTCCCAAGTGCTGGAATTAAAGGCATGCTCTACCACCATCAGCTAAATAGGTCTTTTAATTATTTTTTAAATTAGTTTTTCAAGACAGGGTTTCACTCTGTAACCTTGGCTGTCCTGGAACTCATTCTGTAGATCAGGCTGTCCTTGAACTCAGAGAGTTTCACCTGCCTCTGCCTCTTAAGTGCTGCGATTAAAGGAGTGCATCAACACAACCCAGCTGAGATCTATTCCTAAGAAATACTGAAGTATTTATGAATAAAGGATTCTAGTGTCTGAAATTACTCTAACCTATACTTCAAGTATAAGAGTAGATGGATAGATAACCAAAAAAAATAGTGTGTGTGAAGCAGGGGTGTACAATATTAATCATAGGACAATCTGGTTAAAAGATATGTAGTATTTAGTAATTTCAATTTTTAAACTTTTGGACTTTGTAGTTATTTTCAGGTAAAGTTTAAAATATTTACCAAAACAGGGTGAAAGATGGCTCCATGGCTAAGAGCACATACTATTCTTGCAGTTCCCAGCACCTACCCATGTCAGGTGGCTCAGAACGCCAGTAACTCCAGCTCAGGAGAGGATCTGAGCCTGAGAGGATGTGATGTCTCTCGCCTCCACAGGCACCTGCACTCTCATACACAGACATACACTACTAAAATGTCCTTGCTCTAGTAAAAGCAATGAGTAACAGTTACAATAACTGTTGCCTCCCATGTGGTTTTAAGATATTTTCTACTGAAAAAAAAAAGAATCAAGACTTTCTAAGAGAAAAGTTATTCCTTGACAGAGAAGTACATAAGATTGGAACATTGTTTCTCTTCAGAGTTAGGTTATTGAAGACTAATGCAAGGTCTTGTTAAAAGACCTCAAGAGACTACTTGAAGTAGTTCCCACTGGCTAACAGTGACTTAATGTCTTGTTTAATAAGATTAATTGCAAAGTTTGAGAACTCATATATTTAAATTCATGGGTTTATAATGATAATTTTTAATATTAATGTATATTAATTAGAGAATGCTAAAGAACGTTTATTTTTTTTAATTAACCAAGTAAACAGAAAAAAATCATTATCTTGCCTAATCCATAGGCATCCTAAAACTGGGAAACTTCTTTGTATTAAGAAGTATCTTTAGCCGGGCGATGGTGGCGCACGCCTTTAATCCCAGCACTCGGGAGGCAGAGGCAGGTGGATCTTTGTTAGTTCAAGACCAGCCTGGTCTACAAGAGGCTGGTCTCAACCAGGACAGGACAGGCTCCAAAGCTACAGAGAAACCCTGTCAAAGGGAACAGATTTTCCAGTCTTTGGTGCTCAGGACCCAACTGCACTCTAAGAGGAATGTGTTGAACTACAGCAGGAGTGTACAGTCGGCAAGACCAAGGTTGTAGCGACCTAAGCAGATTTTGTTCTGTGCAGACTCACTGTGTGGAAAAAAGGAGAACCTGTACCCACCCCTGAAATAGCTTCAAATGCACATTGAACTTTAGGGAAAATAAGCAACATTAAAAATTCACACATGGCTTACATGGGTGATTTGCTCTCCAGGAAAAGTTTTCATAAAACTCAGTCAAAATAAATAGCACTTGTAAGATTCAGGATGCTGATAAACTAGTTTTTTAGACATTTACTTATTCATTATATGTAGAGGGGAAACAGGGCATGTGTGCCAAACCATGAATATGGAGGTCAGAAGACACTTTCAGAAGTAGGTTCTTTTCCCCCATGTGGGTTCCAGGGATTACACTCTAGTTGTAAGACTGGGTACTAAATCCCTCTTCTGGATGAGTTGTGTGTGTGTGTAAGCATATGTATATATCACATATACTAATTCTTAAGATGAGGGGTGTTATATAGTTATATACCACATAGTAGGTATTATATAATTTTTGAGAAAGGAACAAGCAGTTGCAACAGTTTTCCAGTGTTTTCACCTACTTCACAGACTAGTTTAATTATAAGAGGAAAGTGGAGGTGAAAAAAGAGAAAATATAACAGTAATATTTACAATATTACTAAATTATGTTATTGCTATTATAATATTATTATAAAAAACAAAGAGGAAATATAACATTAGTAAAATGATGGTATCAATCAGTATTTGAAAGAAGTGATATTAAAGGAACTAGACTACAAGTAAAATTATAAAAGTGACAACTTTTATTTCTTTGCTGTGTAGTAGAAAATGTAAATTTAATATGTAAAGTACATAAATACTGCTCAGTAAGCAGAAACTGACCCTGGGATAGTATATCAAGGTTCTCTCTCACATGAGTTCAAGGACTATGTATGTAGGTGACTTAGTCCATTGTACTAACTGGGACTGTGAAACCCACTAGGTAGCAGACAGTCTTCTTTCCAGAGCTTCAGCTGCTTTCTAGGAAAAGTTACCTTACCTTCTGCATTATGAGCTGCCACTTGGATCACTCTATGTCAGGGTGCCATGCACTGATTGAAAAAAGTTAACAACCCTTCAGGGTTGCCTGGAGATAGGAGAGAGCAGTCAGCTTAAGTGAAATAATTTAACCCCACTAAATGAAGGAACTAGAGGAAAATCTAAGTTCAGCATCAAAAATGGTCAGTTAGAGAAATTCTGATGCTCTACAGATAGTCTTAGAAATGGCATGTGCTTCCAGCATGCAAGAGGACAGGAAACTTAGTAGTTCCAGAGGGCACAGGGCAAGATGGGTCTAGAAATCAAAGTGTGGGGTCAGGGCTGTGGCTTAGTTGGTAAACTATTACCTATTCCTAGCATGTGTGAGGCTCTGAGTTCAGTTTCCAGTAAAACACAGACACCTCAACAAATGCAATATTTGTAGAAGAAGCTAATAAGACATGCTAATTCAGTAAGTAAGTGAACTAAACCATTAAATTGTTATTTTAAAAAATAAAGTAAAGCAAATAAATAATTAAATGAACAAATAAATGATAGCCAGGCTGTGGTGGTACACGCCTTTTATCCCAGCACTCAGGGAGGCAGAAGCAGGTGGATCTCTGTGAGTTCAAGGCCAGCTTGGCCTACATAGTGAGTTCCAGAACAGCCAGGACAATTACGGAGAGAAACCCTGTCTCAACCCTCCCCCCGCCAAAAAAAAAAAAAAAAGGCAGGGAAGTAAGTGAATTATTGCTGTGCTTCTGAATGTCTGTCAACAGTTTAACAGAGTACAAGAGACCTTAATTTAGAAATGAATCCTAAAGTATTTGTGGGTGAGATGATAGGGGCAAGGTATGTCTCAGGTGCTATAGATATATGGTGAATGCAGGTGGGAGATAAGTCGAAACTGATTGTTAGGAAGCAGAATACTCTAGGTTATACTTTTGTGTCATTTGAATTTTACTACACAAAGATTTTTTTAATTTTTAAATTTTATTTATTACTTATGAGAGAGAGCATGAATATGAAAATGTGTGTGTGTTCATGAAATTCATATGGAGGTCATAGGACAACTTGCTAGAGTTCTCTCCTCCAGCCATGTGGGTCCAGGGATTTACTCAAGGCATCAGGTTTGGTGGCATGTGCCATTAGTGTTAGTAGATGAGTCATCTTACTGGCCCATCTTCACAAAAATATCCTTAAAATACTTAAACCTCTTTTTTAGTTAGACACACTCCTGGGAATACTAGGAGTGCTGTTGCCAGGGTTTCCGGGTCTACATTAGTTATAAACTGATTGGCCCATTAGCTCAGGCTTCTTATTAATTCTTATAACTTATATAGCCCATTATTAGCCCATTATTATTCTTATCTGTGTTAGCCATGTGGCTCAGTACCTTATTCACCTGGGCAGTCACATCTTGCTTCTTCTGTGATCAGATCAGGACTGCAGGGGAATGGGCTTCCTTCTTCCCAGAATTCTCCTGTTCTTACTGACCTGCCTCTACTTCCTGTCTGGTTGTCCCGCCTATACTTCCTACCTGGCAGCTCACCAATCAGCATTTATTTAAAATATAATTTACAGAATGCAGACCATTCTCCCATACCAGAGTACCTATTAAAATACTCTTTTTAATGGCAAAGAGGGTTTTTTAAAATTAGATTTTGTTTTTAAAAAAATATCAATCCAAATTCCCACTTCCTCTTCTCCTCCCAATCCTTCCACACACCCTCCTACCCTACCCCCTCCAATCCTAAGAGAGGGCAAGGCATCTTGCCCTGTTCAAAGTCCAAGGCCCTCCCCACTACATCGAGGCTGAACAAAGTATACATCCAAAGAAAATAGGATCCCAAAAAGCCAGTACACGCAGAAGAGACAAATCCCAGTGCCACTGGCAAAATTTTTTTTAAATATGCAAGCATCACTAGGAGATTGATTAAAAACTCAAATATGTTGATGGTGTGCTTTGAGTTACAACTGCTTGGAAAATTTTTCATGTGTATTTGGTTGGAAAAGTTAAGATGAATAATTATATCTTGTAGCTAATTTTTATAAAGTGACCAACATTATTTGGTGTTTGGTTTGATTTTGCAGTGCGGGGTATCAAACTCAGACCTTCACACATGTTAGGGAAGTACTTCATCCCTGAACTACATCCCTAGTCATGAGTATTGCTTTTAAACCTGTCTGTATGCGTATATACGTACATAAAACATTTCTGTGTGAAATACTACAAGGAATCAGAATCTGGAAAGGAATTCTCTAGAGTGTTCATGTAGCTACACTGAAGTATAGAGCTAGAAGCTGCAGAAGTAGCCCTGGATTGTTTTTTTTAATTATATATATGGATGTTTTTGCCTGTATGCGTGTTTGTGTATTGCATGTATGAACACTACTTGTGCACTTGATGCCCAAAGAAGCCAGAGGTAGTGTTGTATCCCCTTGGACTGGAATTACCGACTGGAGTTACAGGTTGTGAGCTTCCATTTGGGTGCTGGGAATTAAGCACAAGTCCACTGGAAAAGCAGCCAGTGCTCTAACTAATGAGCCATCCCTCCAGACCCTTATTAATTTTTAGTAGTCTGTTGTTTTCACACCTGAACTTCAAGTATAATATAGACTAACTGCATTTCATGAAACTTGTTTTTAGTAAAATTACAAATGATCTTCACTGCTAGATCCTTTAGAAGTATTTTAGATATTTTCTGTTCAAACTGGAAGTTGAAAATGCTTGTTTACTTTTCTAATGTCTTAATGTCTGGGACATAATTCCCTTTGACTTTCTATCACCTTCCTAGACTGCTTTATTCCAAGTTTGTTTATAGACATTTATCTTCTTTTCCTTGATGTCATGTGTGTTCTTCTCAAGTATTTCACTTAATGGAAATCTTCTCTTAACAGTCTTCCAAATAAGTTCAACACACGTCATCATTTTAAACAACCACTTACATATTAAGAACTTCCAAACATATCTTTCAATCCCAGACATTTCTCTACAACTTCAAAAACTTAGTCTAGTTGCGGCTGGATATTGCCACTTATATTCCCTCAGTGAAACCTCAGAAATCAACACGCACAAATGTACTTACTTACCACTATGGTTTTTCCTTTCTTAATGACGACATCACTCAGCCGTACTTGGAAGCCATCCTAACTACTGTTTCTTCCTTTTCCTTCCATTTAAGTTTTATCTTACCACTATTTCTGGGCACCTTCTATGTGTTAGGCGTTGTTTAAGTACTGTAAGTAGAGCTGGTTAAGAAAAGAGGTAATAATATAATAGTCCCAATATTTCCAGTCAGTTTTTGCATTCAAACCGTTTGCAAATCTGTCTGTTACCTAAAAAGTTGGAAGTCTTTTATACGTCCTTCCTGCTGTATGGAATCAGGATTTATTAGTTGAAATTCATTATTTTTTATGAGAAAGTAAGAGAAAAAATTTTTAAGTAGAATGTCTTATATACAATGTTCTAATATTGCTATGAACTCTTTAATTTTGACTCTTCAAGAAACTACAGCTTTATAAAGCAGCTTGTGTTAAAAATCTTCCATAGAACAAAATGCTTTGACAAATTTTTCAAATAAAAGCATTTTGTTTGAACTTACCTGTTTTAATTAGAGTAGGACAAATCTTCTAAAACCTTTTTTATTTTTCACTAGTACTATTTCCTGTGTTCATCAGCTATGTATTGATTTTTCAGAATATTTATTTTCCACATGGTGAATGTGCCTGAATTATTGCTTGATCAAAGTGCCTCAAGGAATGATGCAAAAATTGTCAGTAAGTATCGTACAAAGATTTTGGAGTTGCTGAAGACTGATGAAAATAACCCAGATTTTATTCTTTAATTTACATGAGGTCCTTATTAAACTTAACATTATCAATCTTCAACCAATCAAAATTCAGAAAGCATTATTTAATGAAGAATTAGTTTAACTGCCCATAGATGATGTTTGTGTGTGAAAGTCCCACAGCATCATTATCCCTCAGAGGTGTTGTCCATGTGACAGATACACTTTAAGAGTTACAAAATTAGAAGATAACTAAGCCTGTCAATTTCACACCTTAAATAAACTTGGAGTAACAGTGTCATATATATATATAATTTCAGATGCATTTTATTCCCCAAAATATTGTGTTTTCTATCAGTTCTGCTCAAAGTAGCTGTCCAATAAACACTCTGCTGTTAATACCAGTCCACCAATCCCCAAGATAAGGAGCTTGTGCCAGATTGTCTTTTAATGCACTGCTTTTTTTCAACACTAGGGAAAACGCTGTGAAGAAATGTCAGCTGATAAAAACAGTATATATTTAGTGATGTAATTGTGTAATTAATTGATTTCCATTTTTGGTGCAATATCCTATTTTTCTAATGAACAGTATAATCAGACTGGCCTCAGGGAATGAATTACTGCAGTTTGAGTAGCAATTTTATATCATGCCCAGATATTTATGATAATAGTATAGGAGTACATGTCCTGGTTATTTGGATACAGGTGTGTGATATAAATTTGCTTAATTTTTTTTAGTTGTTTGTCCCCTTATCCTCAATATGTACCTTTTCTGTTTGTTTTGTTTTGTTTTTTCTAGATAGGGTCTCCTGGCTGGTTTTGAATTTGCAATGAAGACCAGGCTGGTCCTAAAATCATAGAAATCTACCTGCCTCTGCCTCTGCCTCCCAATACTGGGATTAAAGGTGTGTGCCACCACTCCTGGCCTGTTTCCTAGTCTTACTCATTGTTAGCTTAAGTGCAAAAATCATTTCTCCCTGTTCAAAATCCTGCCTAATAGTAGTACTTACTACATATAATTTTCTTGTTGTCATGCTGAGAATTCAGTCATACCAGATCTTGCTCATGGATTATAGTTTTAGTAATGGGGAAGTGTGTCACATAGTGCCCCCTCCATTCTTTCCAAGATTCAATAGTTACCTAAGTAGAGATTTTGTTAAATGAACCTTTTCATTCAAGGAGTTCCCAGTGAACACATTTTGAAATGCCTGTCATTGTTAAAAGAGCTGTCCACTTTTCTGTGTCTTCCTCTGCTGGTAATCTGGTCTTTTTACAGTAGCTACTGTAGAGATCTATCATCTGTCTATTTCAGCTTATCCAGAGACATGCTCTGTCCTCGTGAATGCTTTTAGAGTTATGCAAGATGATGAGCCCTTTGAAAGGAGAGCAATGCATTGTTTTCCCTAGTGTTTACTGGGTGCATTGGTGTCATGAACTACACAAAATGTCCTGTATTTTGAATCACTTTTCAGTGTTAAAATAGTACATCTTATTATTCTGCCAAAAATATTGCCATATATTATGAGACTATTTTCCTTAGTTTTTTTTTTTTCACTTTAGTACCTATGAAAAAATATTGGTGTATACCTGTGGGTTAGTAGCAGTTAATCAAGAGTTCAAAATAAGCTGATATTTGTCATAATTTACCAGAATTTTATATGAAATGGGCTATATGACGTTAACATTTTAACACAATAGAAGCATGATCATGGGAAATCTCAAAGCAGAGTTAGGAATATAACAGCTGTAGAAAGTTCTTGATGGGATTTTCAGAGTGTCCAGATATTAATTATATCAACATATTTGATCATTAGCATTCAGACTTGAACTTGATACATATCACATTTTTTAGAATAAAGGCATTTGGGATCTGGAGAATGACTCAGCAATTAAGAGTGCTGGCTGTCTTCCAGAGGACCTAAACTTGTTTCCTAGCACCCAAATGGAGGCTCAAAACCTTCTATAGCTCCAATTCCAGATTATCCAATGACACTTTCTGTCCTCCTTGGGCACGCACCAGGCGCACACACGTGCTTCACAGACATATATAGGCAATGTCACAGCAGACATGTGAAGTTTAAATGTAGATAGTATTTTTGTTCCTTTCTAAGTAGCATGTTGCAATAACTTCAGATATTTAAGACATAGAAAGAGTTAGACCTCTTGTAAAAGATGAAATCCGTTGAAAGGTGGCACACGCCTTTAATCCCAGAACTTGGGAGGCAGAGGCAGGTGGATCTCAGTGAGTTTGAGGCCAGCCTTTTTGGTTTTTCAAGAAAGGATTTCTCTGTGTAGCCCTTGATGTCATGGACTTCACTCTGTAGACCAAGCTGGTCTTGAACTCACAGAGATTGGCCTGTCTCTGCCTCCTGAGTGCTGGAATTAAAGTGGTGAAATAACTGTTAATGGAAACTACGAAGTTTTTTTGTTTGGTTTTGGTTTTCCTTTTTCAAGACAGGTTTTTTTCTGTAGCTCTGTAGCCTGGCCTTGAACTAGCTCTTGTAGACCAGCCTGGCCTCAAACTCACAGAGATTTGCCTGCCTCTGTCTCCCAAGTGCTGAGATTGAAGACGTGCACCTCCACTGCCCGGCAGTGGAATAATTGATAATGGAAAATATATATATATAAAGTTTTAAGACAACAAAGAGGAGTGAATGCCTAAATTGCCTAATGTTCCAAAATTTCATTCTTTAGTACTAGATGAATAGCATGTTTATAGTTACCCATCTCAAAAAAAGAAAAAGTGGCATGTTTTCAGGCTTGTGAAATGGTTCAGCAGGTAAAGACCCTGACAGCCTGAGTTCAGTCCCTAAAGCCCACAAGGTTTCAGAAGGAGCGAACTAATTCTCTCAAGTTCTCAGACCTCCAGAAGCATGCTGCAGTGTTCATGTGTGATCCTCCGGAAGCAGTGTATTCATGTGTGGTCCTCCAGAAGCATGCTGCAGCATGTTCATGTGTGACCCTCCAGAAGCATGCTGCAACAAGTTCATGTGTGCCTCTCCAGAAGCATGCTGCATCAAGTTCATGTGTGCCTGCCTTTCCAGAAGCATGCTGCAGCGATTTCATGTATGCCTCTCCAGAAGCATGCTGCAGTGATTTCATCTATGCCTCTCCAGAAGCATGCTGCAGCGATTCCATGTATGCCTCTCCAGAAGCATGCTGCAGCTAGTTCATGTGTGCCTCTCCAGAAGCATGCTGCAGCAAGTTCATGTGTGTTTCTTCAGAAGCATGCTGCAGCATGCTCATGTGTGCCCCTCCAGAAGCATGTTGCAGCATGCTCATGTGTACCCCTCCAAAAGCGTGTTGCAATGTGTTTATGTGTGCCCTTCCAGTAATTTAGTTACTTATTCTAAAAGAGAAACTTAAAACAAAAAACATGCTCTATATCTTTAATTTGCTTATCATACATAAATGAGGAATTCCAGTCATAGCTTCACTGTGCTCTGAATAGCTACAAATTAGTATAGTGTAAGTCCTTAAAGTGAGTCTGTCACATAATTGTAGTGGTGAACTATTACTGAATATTTAAAATTAAAATTCTAAATAAGCATACCTTTGAGCAGAACCTTTAAAAAGGGCCATTCATTTAAAAATACTGATTATATCTACATGCATTTAAATAAGCTCAAGTTAGTCAATTTCATCTCATACAAAGAAAATGGCTTTCTAGTCATGGTAAAAGGACCTCCATGTAATGTATGTATTCATAATGCAGTATCTGACCGTGGGTGATTTTTGTCAGTTTCCTTTAGTGACATCAAAATTTTTGTAGTGATATTGGTTCTACTTAAATAAAGAAAAACACCATTTTTATAGAGTCAGTTTCTATGTTACATTTTTGATAGAGAGGAGTTGGGTGATGACTAATTCAGAAATATGCAGAGTGCTGCAGTTCTTGGTTGTATTTACGATAGGAACAGATGCTGTACTTGATCTCCACCATCAACCCAGGAAGCAGTTTATTCCTAATGTAGATTTTACATTTAAACATAGTTTTCTCAGCTGTTGATAATGTCTTTTTCCTTCTGTTTCGTCCTGAAACCCATAATGGTAATTTCCTTAGCAGAACCTGTTACTGCAGGAGGAAAGTAAGTTATATCTGATAAGCGTATTTCCAAATACACATGACTTCTTTTCTCCTAATAGTAATCAAACACTTAGTATTCGTTTTGGAGAATTGAAGTTTAGAAATTTAAAATTTAAAAGCAACCACATGAAGCAATGTTGTTGGGTTTCTAGGGTGCTTGTCTAGAATACATGAAGCTTGAGTTGAATTCTTAGCACTGTATAAAGCAGGTGTGGTGCATACCTGTAATCCCAGCATTCAATAGGAGGATACAGAAGGAAAAATTGGAGGCTAGCCTGGAATACACAGCATTATTAGGGAGAGACCTGCTTTTGTTTCTAAGCTATAGTTCTCAGGGAATGTGAAAGATACCAAGATTTGTTTTCTAAAATGTTGCTTATGTTTTTTCTATTGCTTGATTCCTTGTCAAGGTAACATAAACAAACATAAACATATATGATTCTTTTTTTAAGATTTATTTATTTTCTGTACAGTATATCTGTGTGTCTGCCTGCAGGCCAGAAGAGGGCACCAGACCTCATTACAGATGTTTGTGAGCCACCATGTAGTTGCTGGGAATTGAACTCAGTAGGCATTGCTCTTAACCGCTGAGCCATCTCTCCAGCCCCCCATATATGATTCTTAAAGGTACTAATTTTAGTTAGTACAGAACAAAGGAACCCCTTAAAATAGACATAGAACAAGTGTGCTTCTGTTGTGAGACACTGTTACCTAGGAGGTGCCAGAGACTCTCAAATTCAGCCAGATTACAGGGAGTAGTCTCAGCTAGAAGACACAAATTAGAGATATTCCCAGGTTCTGCTAACAGCTCTCTCACTTAGGGGAAATTGTTCATTCAGCAAATGGTTTTTTCCTTTATCAGTATGAAAAGAAATCTAGAGATTTGAGGAAAATCATCTAGGTATAAGCACGATTAATAAAAACCCAGAGACAAATATTGGTGTTCAGCCTGAAGACCAAAAAAGCAAAGCAGCCAGCGGCTGAGGAAGAGGTGAGGGCCAGCCGCTGAGGTAGAGGTAAGGGCCAGCCGCTGAGGAAGAGGTAAGGGCCAGTGGCTGAGGTAGAGGTAAGGGCCAGCGGCTGAGGTAGAGGTAAGGGCCAGCCGCTGAGGAAGAGGTGAGGGCCAGTGGCTGAGGAAGAGGTGAGGGCCAGTGGCTGAGGAAGAGGTGAGGGCCAGTGGCTGGCTGCTTTGCTCTTCTGGTCTTGAGGTTGAACTCCAATATCTGTCTATGGGTTTTCATTAATCATGCTGCATGGGTGAGATTTAAGAAGTCCCAAGACAAAATAGAACAAATGATTTTAATGCAGATATAAATGAAAGAGGAAAGAAAAGAATTAATTCTC
Organism: Dicrostonyx torquatus; assembly: GCA_028555095.1. NCBI lineage: Eukaryota > Metazoa > Chordata > Mammalia > Rodentia > Cricetidae > Dicrostonyx > Dicrostonyx torquatus. The sequence continues at coordinate 136,347 of JAQHUG010000151.1, forward strand.
AGTATCCTTGGAAAATAGAGAGCAGTGACTCCACAGTTGTAGCTACAGTAAGCTATAAAGTAAGCAGAGAGCAGTGTCCTTTGCAGTAAGACTACTAAGATCAGGCATTGCTGAAGATCCCGTTTGAAACCTAAAAGATGGGAGCCCATGAGACATATAGAGAGCAAGAACAAGAAAATACAAGGAAAAGGCATTTAAAAATAGACCAAGGACCTCAATTTTTCATATTGCAAAACAAGGATGAATCTTGGGAGGAAAGTTTGTTTTGTTTTTAAAGTAGAAGACATATTTTAAGTCAAAGGGCTTTTTGGTTTTTTTGAAACAAGGTCCTATACAGGGTGGCCCTGAACCTGCTGATTAGCCTCATAAGTGCTAGGATTATAGACGTGCTTATAACTCATTTATTCATTCATTTTCTCATCCCCATCCTTCCTACCCTCCCTTTTTCCCGTCTTTATTTTCTTCTTGATTTTTTGAGAGAAATCTTGCCTTATAGCCCAGGCTAGCCTTTAACTTGTCAATAATCAATCCTCTGCCCTAGTCCCCTGAGTGCTAAAATTGAATGTGTAAACCACCACAACTTGTTTGGAATTATTTTTTTATGGGAAAAAAAGAGTTAAAGCACACAGAGAAAACTAGTCAAGCATGTTATAATCTTAATTAGGGATAGATCAAGAAAACCTGTTACATAAAGATTAAGATTAAAGTTTTCATGAAAATTTCTAGAATGATGGCAATGATTTGACATACCTTAGAGCAAAATATTGGAGTTTTTGTGGAAAATGTTATCAAGAACTTGTATGTTAGAGCCAGAGAGTTGACTCAGTGGTTAAGAGTATGTACTGCTCTTCCAAAGGACCTAAGTTCAGTTCCTAGCATCCGCATCAGGCAGCTCACAACTGCCTGTCAGATCCAATACCTCTCGCACCTGGAGGAACCTGCACATACCCACATGCAGACACACATGTAACTTAAAGTAAATATTAATATAGACATGGTATATCAGTTGTGATGATTGGCAGTCCTAGCTCTTGAGAGGCTGAGCAGCAGAGGGTCAGGCTTAAGGCCATTCTGGGTTTCATAGTGAGACTGTCTCAACAAAACAAGGCATCCTCACTAATGGACTGAAATTGAACCGTTTATCAGGAGAAGGCATCTTCTCCTGATGAACAAGGGGTAAAGACAAAACTGCAGGAATGTCTCAGGCTAGATGTGCAGAAAGTTGTAAGTATATCAGCTTTCTGGAATGAAATTATCAGTAATTTAGAAGTCCTAGTAGGTGGACAGACCTGAAGTTTAGAAATTTACTCTAGTTTTTCTGATTTCATTAAATGGAAATAAAATCAAATTTAATACTTTAAAATAAGTTATGAAAATTATTCAGGTTATAAATGTTCCCTTAGAGCCAGGCAGAGGCAGGCAGATCTTTGTGAGTTCAAGGCCAGCCTGTTGTATAAGAACTAGTTCCAGAAAAGGTTCCAAAGCTACAGAAACCGCCCCCCCCAAAATAAAGTTCTCTTAGGCACTAATATTAGTTTGGAATTTTGTTCTCTTAATTTACCCATCTCTGTGTTTTTTATCATGAACTATTTTGCTTTTATTAAAAGGACAAGTATGTTAAAGTGAATGAAACACCTCAATCACTGAAATATAGCTTAGGACTTTTAAAAAGAAGGCTTATTTATTTTATTTTATGTCTGTGTGCCTGAGTGCATGTATGTACACCATGTAACATGGTGGTCAGTAAGGGTCATCTGATACCCTGAAACTGGAATTTTAAGCATTTGTAAACCACCCAATGTTGGGGTTGAGAACCTAAGTCAGATCCTCTGCAAGGATTAGTAAGTGTTGTTACTGTAAGCTGTCTTTTGCAGCCCCAAGCTTAGGACTTTTTCATATATGAGGTCATTTCCAGAAGGCTTACAAGCACCATACCAAATGTAAAGATTTTTTTTTCTTGGAAGTAGTCCTAAAGTCAATAAAATCCTAAATTTTAGTTAAATATTTATGATGAGAAGACTATGAAAGGCAGGATTGGGAGGCATGGGGTGAGTTGGGGTGAGATTGAAGAGAGAAGCAGCCTCACAGGCTTTGTGATGAAGGGTTTGACATTGGGGATAACTCAAACTCGTCTTTTCCCGGCCCCTTTCGAAAGCAGCTAGACTAACCAGCTCTCTCAGACTATCTAGATATAAACTCTGCTTCCTCATTAACTGTGCTCAGATTCCTCATCTCTCCAGGAGGTGCTGGGGAAGGTGAATTAGTCAGTGCAGGAATACTTGTTCAGAAAACTAACTCACAGAATTGATATTTGATAAATACTAGCTTCGAAAGATTTTTAAAAGCTAGCTTTATTATATATACCTATTATCCTAGTACTTCAGAGACTGAGGCAGAAGGAATCCCAAGCTTAAGGTTAGCCTTGGTTTCATAGCAAATCCCTGGATCAAAATCAAAACCAGTAAGAATCTGAATATTATCACTTTAGACATTTAAGTGAAGTAGTCACAGCCATACTTTATATAAGGTAGCATTACAATATTTTTAATTATAATTACTATTACTAGGTCAAAATTAAAATTCACCTACCCACTCACTAGTTTGTAGTAACTTGAGCTAGTCAAGGTCTGGCTTTCTTACATAGTCATGAATGAGTTATTTATCAACTTTATGTGATATTTAGGTATTTATACCCACATTCCTTGCTTTTTAGATGTATTATAGCTGTATCAATTTTGGAAAATTCATAATTAAATGATGCGGAGTTAGCATGTGACTAAAATACTAATTTAGTAATGTTTACTTGATTTAATCACATATATTACAAAATGAGCAGTGGCTGAACTCTTTGATCATGTTCAAATCTGACACATTCAGTTGAAAAAAAACATTGAAAATTCAATGAATTGGTGTTACCTTTCTCAACTCTTGGTTCTACTGCTGCTGAGTCTACTATTAAGTAACTTAAAATCTATAGTGAAGGGCTGGGCTAACAGGCTAGTGCAAACTTCCTTTGCAGTTATGAGAACCTGAGTTTGATTTCCAGCACTCACTTAAAAAAAAAAAAAACAAGCCATCTCCAGCCTGTACAGGTGGGCACATGTATGTGTGCAATCTTTATCTCAGTGCTGGGGAGGGGGCTGTTGGCTTACCAGTCCAGGTGAGTCAGCTCCAGGTTCAATAAGAGACTTTATCTCAAGAAGTAAGGTGGAAGGGCTGGAGAGAAGACCTAGCTGTTAAGAACACTGGCTCTTTTTCCAGAGGACTCAGTTTGATTGCCAGCACCCATAGGGCTGCTTACAACCATCTATGGTGCCAGTTCCAGGGTGTCTGATGCCCTGTCTTCTGTATCACTATATGCATACCATGCACAAACATTCTTGCAGGCAAAACACCCATCACTTAAACAAATGCACATTTTAAAATGTATGAGTATTTTGTCTGTATGTATGTATTTGTGCCATGTGCATGCCTTGGAGGCTAGATGAAGACATCAGTCCACTGGAATTGGAGTTACAGAAAATTACAAACCACCATCTGGGTGCTGGATATCAAACCTGGTTCCTCTGGAATAGCAAGCCAGTGTTCTTAACCATTGAGCCATCTCTCCAGACACCCCTTCCCCCACCAATTTTTTAATTAAAAAAAAATAGGTGTTAAGCATTATACACACTTTGATGTTGATCACTTGCATATAGACGAAACAATCCTTAGTGGAAGATTACACATTTTTAAGATGCATTGTCATGCATACCATAGCCTACAATATAGATTTGCATGTTACCTAGGTCTTTGAATTTTCTCAGAATCTGTTTTACTGCATCTTCATGATTTCAGTTAAGTTTACAAGTATTATTATCTCAAATTCAAAATTTCTTTACTTCCCTACAGACAGTGATCTCATTGTTGAAGAAAATTTGTTGAAAGAGATTTTACAAGAGGGTTTTAGTTGGAATTGAGCAGGAAATAACATTAATATTAATGTGGGGTTTTTCCCAATTAAAAACAACTTTCTTGGCCGGGCAGTGGTGGTGCATGCCTTTAATCCCAGCACTTGGGAACCAGAGGCAGATGGATCTCTGTGAGTTCGAGACCAGCCTGGTCTACAAGACCAGGGCAGGCTCCAAAGCTACAGAGAAACCTTGTCTTGATAAACCTTAAAAACAAACAAACAAACAAAAAAAAACAAAAAAAAACTTTTTCATGCGTGAGGTGAATGTTGAACTTTAAGAATAAATTACTAGCACTTATTTTGTACCTTAATTCTCAGTGTGTAGCTTTAAAATCATTTACATTCTTATTTTTACCCAAAATTTCCTTTTTAAAATTTATTTTGAGCCGGGTGGTGGTGGTGCACACCTTTAAGCCCAGCACTCGGAAGGCAGAGGCAGGCACATGGATCTCTGAGTTCGAGGCCAGCCTGGTCTACAAGAGGTAATTCTAGGACACTCTCCAAAGCTACAGAGAAACCCTGTCTTGAAAAACAACAATTCTTCTACATGTTGATATCCAGTTATGGCAGCACCATTTGTTAAACATGCTTTCTTTTTTCCATTTGATATTTTTTGCTTCTTTATCAAAAATCAGGTGTACGAAGATATGTGGATTGATATCCAGGTCTTCTATTTGGTTCCATTGGTCCTCCTGTCTATTCTTATGCCAGTACCAAACTGTTTTCAGTACTGTAGCTCTGTAGTAGAGTTTGAAGTCAGGGATTATGATACCTCCAGAAGTTCTTTTATTGTACAGGATTGTTTTGGCTTTCCTGGGTTTTTTGCTTTTCCATATGAAATTGAGTACTGTTCTTTCGAGGTCTGTGAAGAATTTTGCTGGGCATTGCATTGAATCTGTAGATGGCTTTTCGTAAGATTGCCATTTTTACTATGTTAATTCTGCCTACCCAAGAGCATGGGAAATATTTCCACTTTCTGGTGTCATCTTCAATTTATTTCTTCAAAGATTTAAAGTTCTTGTCATACAAGTCTTCCACTTGTTTGGTTAGAGTTACTCCGAGATATTTTATGCTATTTGTGGCTATTGTGACGGGTGTTGATTCTCTGATTTCTTCC
>JAQHUG010000151.1:150981-195758 GCA_028555095.1 Dicrostonyx torquatus
CCCCAACCACAGTTTCTTACAGATACCATTTTGGTATGTTCCCCTGTCTTCTTCTATACTCACATATTGACAAATTGCTATTCCAAAGAATAATGTATGAACCCGACCTGCGGGTCCAGTTATTCAGGGTCCAAAGAGGCTCCTACCTGAAAATCATGGGCGAGAGAAAAGAAGGAGACCAAGCGAAATCTCTCTTCTCAAGGTCTCATTTTATTAAGGGACAATGCCAGTATATATAGCCCCGAAATGGGGAGCTGTTTCTTGAGGTGGGGGTCAGGTCAGAGAGCAGGAACTGGGGGTAATAAACACCTAGTTAGCTAACTAGCACACCTGTGTAAACAGAAACATTCTCTTGTGGATAGCTAACTAAGGAAGAGGGGAATCTCTGTAAACATCCTGGAGGCAATGGCTTCCTTTTCTTTGTAAGCTTCCTAGAGTCAAAAGTCCTAGCTGGCTCTGTTAAACCTTCTGAGTCAAAGGCCTTTGATGACCTTCTGTAATTATTAGGGCAAATGGTCCCTGACAAATGTATGCCACTTTTTCTCTACATTATTAAATTTGTCTGTACTATCAGTTAGTTGAAAATGCCTGAATGTTCCTTCAGTAAAGAAATCATATGAAATATTTGCATATTAAAGGTAATAAGTTTATTACAGTAGTAATAATGAAAGACTGGAAAAATGGCTCAGTGGATAAAATGCTTGCTGCATTCAGGGCTCCTGTAAAAGCTGTGCATGGCAGTTTACAGCTGTGACTGCAGTACTCAGTTGAAGGGTAGAGACAGGAGGGTCTGGGGAGCTTGCAAGGCAGCTCTAAGGATTAATGTGACTGCCTCCAAAAAGGGGGTGGTTGGGAAAAGAAAAGAGCAGAGAAAAAATTGAGAAAGACATCCTAGTGTCTGTGTCTGGCCTCTGTACACACCCACTCAGGCAGCTACACTCCACATATGTGGACACAAACAAACAATGATGTGCTGAGCAATGTGTAGCTCAGTGGTAGAATGTTTGGCATATCTGTGACCCCGTTTGATAGATTACATTACCATCAAATTTCAAAAGAAAGTGTCTACTATCTTTAAATGAAAAAAATAACATACTCTAGGTTCTATGATTTCACTGCTTATTTTATGTAACCATTGCTAATCCCTACTTGAAATTCTTACTCTCTGTGACTTAACTTCTTCTTTGAGAAATACACTGTTCTCCTAAGCCAGCATCTTGAGTGTTACTGTGGAAGTGGTGTCTCCTCAACAGCTGCCATGCTGTATATGTGGAGCTCAGGCAGTCTTTGCTGCTTGAGGCAGGAGCTATGTTCTTTTCAGCATACTTCCCCAACACTCCATGCCTGTGTATAGAACATTTTCCTGGGGATTTAGGAGACAGAAGTTATTTCCAGTGAAACTAATAGTACAGTGAGAAACTAAGTAGAAGTCATAAAGAAATTAAGTTTTTGAAAACTGCAAGGGGAAGAAAATCCTTGGCTTGAAAATATAAACAAGGGGGCTTGGAGAGATGGCTGGACAGTTAAGAGCACTGACTGCACATCTAGAGAACCCAGATTCAATTCCCATTACCCACATGGCAGCCCATTAACTGTCTTTGACTTCCAGTTCCACATCTGACACCCTCATATTAGACATGTGAAGGGAAAAACACAAATGCATATATAAAATGAAATTAAGAAAAACTTCTTTAAAAAAGAAGAAAATATAAACAGGTACACTGGAGGTGGAGTCAGAAGAAATCATGAGTCCCAGACCATCATGGGCTACGAGACCCTCTCTTAAATCTTAAAAATAGGAACTGGAGAGATGTGGCTAAGAACACTGGTTAATCCCAGTATTCGGGAGGCAAAGACAGGCAGATCTCTGTGCGTTTGAGGCCAGCCTGGTCTACAGAGTGAATTCTAGGACAGCCAGGGCTACACAGGGAAACCCTGCCTTGAAAAAAAAATAATAAATAAGATAAAAAAAAAAGCCAAGCAAGGCACTGTGCTTATTGCTCTAAAAAGAAAAATACAGTGAAATAGATTTTACCAAAGCTTTCATTGTATTTCTACAACAGGTTGGCTAATTTTTTTTTTTTTTTAAGTTTTCTGAGACGGGTTTTCTCTGACTTTTGAAACCTGTTCTGGAACTAGCTCTTGTAGACTAGGCTGGCCTTGAACTCTCCTGAGTGCTGGGATTAAAGGCATGCGCCACTATCGCCCAGCTTTGTTTTGTTTTAAGACAAGGTCTCACTGTGTAACCTTGGCTGGCCTGGAACTCACAGACGTGGAGATCCACTTGCCTTTACTAAAGGAGGCAAATGGGTCATGGGAGCTCATTAGTCTGCCAGACTAGCAAACATGACGCTCCTTTCACTCAGGGAGAGATGCTGCTGCAAACCCTGTGAAGAATGGTAGAGAGAAGCACCTGACACCTCCCTGGCCCTGCGTGCTTGTGGGTGGGCACCTGTGCTCACACAGTGTCGACCTGAAGGACTTGGGTTTAGTTTTACTCAGAAGGGGGTTGCTTTGTTTTTAGATGGGTCTCCTAGGTAGCAAGACTGATTTTTCTCCATTTCCAAAGTACGGGATTACAGGCGTGAGCTAAAAACTACTGACTAAAAACTTCATTTTGACTTAAAAAGCTATAGTGAAGAACATTCTGCCAAGGCTTTTTTTGTATTTATACAACAGTGTGGCTGTAATTTGGTTTGGTTTTTGAGACAGGGTCTCAGTATATGGCCTTGGCTGGCCAAAAACTCACTGTGGTAGACCAGGCTGGCCTGGAACTCACAGAGATTCACCTACTTCTGCCTCTCAAGAGCTTGGATTAAAGATGTGAACTACCATGCCTGGTACCTAGCTATAATTTAATAAAATATTTGTATATTGAATAATACATAGAAAATGAGACTATTTCTCTCAGTATTCTAGGTCTAAACTATAGAGTAAAAAAAAACAACTTGTGGAGTAGTGCTTTGTAGTATGAGGGTCCTGCTCGTTGGGGTTTCTGTCCCGCCTGGTACCCCACAGCCTGCAAGCCCCAAAGAAAATCACACAGAGATCTCCATAAGATTATAAACTGATTGGCCCATTATCTCAGTCTTCTTACTAGCTCTTGTAACTTATATTAACCCAATGTTCTTATCTATGTTAGCCACATGGCTGGTACCTTTTCTCAGCGGGGCAGTTTACATCCTACTTCTTAGATGGACTGCACAGGAATGCTAAGGGAGCTTCCTGCTTCCCAGAATTCTCCTGTTCTCACCTCTACTTCCTGTCTGGTTTTCCCGCCTATACTTCCTGCCTGGCCAATCAGCATTTATTTAAAACATGATTGACAGAATACAGAATTGTCCCCCACCAGTGCTTTTAGTGAATTACATATCTATTACAATCTTGATTATGTAATTGGAGTCTTATTTAATTTTTTTCTTATTTTCTCTATTAAATGGTCATGTTTCTAGTATACTTAAAGGTTGACAGAAGTTTCTGTCCTGCCTGGTCCTGCAGCTGTTCAGTCCCAAAGAAACACACAGAGGTCTATATTAATTATAAACTAATTGTCTATTAGCTCAGGCTTTCTTATTAACTAATGCTTACATCGTACATTAATCCATTATTCTTGTCTATGTTAGCCACGTGGCTTGGTACCTTTTATCAGCAAGGCATTCTCATCTTGCTTCCTCTGTGTCTGAGTCACGACTACAGACTGAGCATTTTCTCTTCCCAGAATTCTCCTGTTCTGGTCACCCCACCTATACTTCCTGCCTGGCTACTGGCCAAACAGTATTTTATTCAGCCAGTACAAGTGACAAATCTTTACTAAGTATAAGAACATTGTCCGACAGCTGTTAAAGCCTTCCCATCATTTAAATTATTGGCCTTTATGACAAGCTGAAAGTTCTGCTAATATATATTTTGAAAAATAAAATCTTTTTAATTTAGTGGTTCTTAATCTTTTTTAGGGGGAAGAGTCAAAGAGCCTTACCTAAGCCATTCTCTTACCAGCACAAAAATGTGCATATACATATAATTTGGAATATTTTTTACAGTAGTTGTTTCCCCTGAATCCAGGTGCCACTGCTATATGTTTTCCCTCTGTACGTGTGTATATGTTCATGTCATGCAATTTAATAAACATACTGTGTTTAACATGTGCTTTTAAAGAAAGTCAAGTATCTCATCATAGAGGGACATTCTATAAAACTGTTCTACAAAACTGTAATAGAAATTTTACATGTTTCTTTGTCTTGCTTACATGTGTAAGGTAATTTTATCGGAATTGTCTGATACATTTATAAGCTATATTTTTCTTTTCTTATTCTAGATTCAGAAGAGGCTCATTCTGTAAATCCTTCTAGTGTTGATGAAAATATTGACTCAGAAACAGAGAAAGACTCTTTCATCTGTGAAAGTAAAGTTCTCCCAAGTAAAGCCCCACTCCCGTCTGCTCTTGATGAGTATGAGTTCAAAGATGATGATGAAGAAGAGATAAGTAAAATGATCGATGACAGACATATTCTTAGGAAAGAACAACGAAAAGATAATGAATCTGAAGCAGAAAAGAGTGGTTTGTTTGCAAAACAGGAGAAAGCCTTTTACTCTAAATCATTTAAAACTAAAAAGCAGAAACCATCTAGGGTTTTGTATTCTAGTACTGAAAGTTCTGATGAAGACATTCTTCACAACAAAAAGATTTCTACTGCATGTTCTGTCCCTGAAACATCAAATTCTGATATGCAAGCCAAGAAAGAATATGAATATAAACAGAAAGGCAAAGTTAAAAGAAAATTGAAAAATCAAAATAAAAACAAAGAGAACCAAGAACTGAAACAAGAAAAAGAGGGGAAAGAAAACACCAGAATAACAAACTTAACTGTTAATACTACACTGGATTGTTCAGAGAAAACCAGAGAGGAAGGCAATTTTAGGAAATCTTTTAGCCCAAAAGATGAAACTTCATTACACTTATTCCATATTTCCACTGGTAAATCCCCCAAACATTCTTGTGGATTAAGTGAAAAGCAGTCAACACCACTAAAGCAAGAACATACGAAAGCATGCATATCTCCAGGCAGCTCTGAACTGTCCTTACAGCCTGATCTTGCTCGGTATGATAGCACAGAACCTGAGTTCTTGCCAGAAAGTTCAAATGTAAAATCTTACAAGCATAAGGAAAAAAACAAACATCAGAAAGATTTCCACCTAGAATTTGGTGAAAAGTCAAATGCCAAATTAAAAGATGAGGATCATAATCCAGCATTTGAAAACTCAGAGTGCACGCTGAAAAAGATGGATAAGGAAGGCAAAACACTAAAAAAACACAAACTGAAACATAAAGAGAGGGAGAAAGAAAAGCACAAAAAAGAAGTTGAAGGTGAAAAGGAAAAATACAAAAATAAGGATAATGCTAAAGAGCTGCAGAGGAGCATTGAATTTGACAGAGAGTTTTGGAAAGAGAATTTTTTTAAAAGTGATGAAACTGAGGATCTCTTTTTAAATATGGAACATGAGTCCTTAACAGAAAAAAAATCAAAACTGGAAAAAAACATGAAAGATGACAAATTAACTAAAGAAAAACATGTCTCAAAAGAGAGGAACTTTAAAGAAGAACGGGAAAAGACTAAAAAGGAAAATGAAAAATTCCTTAGGGAAGAAAAGCTAAAGGAAGAAAGAGAGAGTGTATCCACAGAGAAAGAGGTGGAGTGTAGTTGTGTGGGTGCCAGTATAAACCAGGAATCTGGAGGACCACATTCAGTGGAAAAGGAAATGGACATTGAAAAACAAGAAAAGCATACAAAAGAAAGGGAGAAATCTGACAGACGATTTCAAACTAAGGAAAAAGAGGGTGACAAGACTGAAAGAAAATTTTCTGAAAAAGAAAAGAAGATGAAACATGAACATAAGTCAGATAAAGAGAAATTGGATTTTAGTGAATGTGCTGACAGAATAAAAGAAAAAGACAAGCTGTATCCACATCAGACAGAAAGGTGTCAGAAAGAAGGGGAAAAGATGAAAAACATGATTAAAAAAACTGATGACAGAGAGAGGAACAGAGAAAAAACAGATAGAAAGCATGACAAAGAAAAAACTGAAAAAGAGAGGTGTTTAGCAGAAAGCAAAGAAAAGCACTTGGAGAAAAAAAAGTCTGATAGTAATGACTATTCTAAGTCAGAAAAGGTCAAAAGTAAAGATAGGGAAGGAGAGAAGAAGGAAAAATATAGAGATAAAGAAAGTATAAATGTAACTAACTCCAGGCATTTACAAGAAGAGAAAAGGTCAAGTACAGGAGACAGTAAAGTCCAGCATGAGAAAACTATGTCCTTTAAAGAAAAGGCAAGGGATGAGCCTTTGAAAACTCCAGATGGAAAAGAGAAAGATAAAAAAGATATAGACAGATACAAAGAACGAGACAAACGTAAAGACAAAATCCAACTGAATACTTTAATCAAACTAAAGTCTGAGACAGATAAGCCTAAACCTAAATCATCACCAGTCTCAAAAGACGTCCGACCTAAAGAGAAGAGGTTAGTGAATGATGATCTCATGCAGACAAGTTTTGAACGAATGCTCAGCCTTAAAGACCTAGAAATAGAACAGTGGCACAAAAAACATAAGGAAAAAATTAAGCAAAAAGAAAAAGAACGATTAAGAAATCGTACTTGCTTAGAACTTAAAATGAAAGATAAAGAAAAAACAAAGCATATACCCACTGAATCAAAAAATAAAGAATTTACCAGGTCAAGAAGTTCAGAATTGACTGATGTTTATAATAAGGAGAAACAGTCCAAAGATGTTGGAAGTAATAGATCACAGTCTGTTGACACCAAAAATGTACTGAATTTAGGGAAGTCATCCTTTATTTCAGAGAACAGCTCAAATCGCTCTCCTAGGTCAGAAAGCGAGAGGCTGGGTCTTAGCTCCAGGTCTGTTTCCATGATTTCTGTTGCTAGTTCAGAAGATTCTTGCCACACAGTGACAACCCCACGGCCTCTTGTTGAATATGACTCTGACTTTATGTTAGAGGGCTCAGAATCTCAGTTGTCTTTTTCCCAGTCACCGTTTTTGCCAAATGCCAAATCTCCAGCCCTTTATGAAAGGGAGATGGAGAGCCTTACTGACCTGCCGGAACGACTTAAGCCACCATGTACAAACAGACTTCCAGTGTGCCATCTCAGGTCATCTTCTGTAGAAGACGTTAAACTAATAACTAATGAAGTAAGGCCTGCTGTAGAAATCAGAAGATGTAGCATGCCCTCAGTCATCTGTGAACCCACAAAACATTTCCAGATAACAGAAGAAAGCAACCAAGGCATCTTAGCTGTGCCAAGAGAGACTTGTCCTTCTCCCAAACCTGAAGTGTCTTCAATGCCAGAAAGAGGCCCTTCACATTTGTCTGACTTACACCCCAACTTTACAGGCTCTCCAACTAGGACTGTAAATAGCAGGTATATTTCCTCTGATACAAATGTAATCAAGAGTGCTAGTGTTGTTGGTACTTTAATGGACAGTCCAATGCACTTGGAACCATCTAATCAGGTTGGAGTAATCCAAAATAAATCATGGGAGATGCCTGTTGATAAGATGGAGTCTTTAAGCACCAATGACTTTATATGCCCAGATTCTAGTACAGCTGCTCAAGATTCCTCTAGTCAGAGTTTCTGTAATTCAGAAAACAAAATGTTAAGAGAACAAAATACTGACTGTTTATCCCTGCACCAGACTGAACTGCCAGGAAACTCATGTGCTCAGGATCCAGCATCTTTTCTGTCTTCACCGCAACCATGCTCTTTTTCCAACCAGTCACAGTCAGATGCTGAATGTGTGTCTAAACCTGCATCTTTGTCGTATGCTGCCAATCAAGAACCAGGTATTTTACAACAGAAAAATGCAGCTCATATGATTAGCTCTGTAATAGATAACGATAATAACTTTACAAAGGATGTGGAAAATACGTTTGTCCTAGCAGACATTCAGAAGACGAATTCTTTTGTACCCATTTACTCTGAAAGCACTATTCAAGAAACACTCCCAGCCTTTGAGAATGCAAATACTTTGCTTGTATTGCCATCAGAAAAGGACTTCAATGGAAGTGATGCTGCTTCTCCAATCAGTACACATTATGCATTTAGCAAACTTACTTACAAGTCTTCCAGTAGCCATGATGTTGAGAAGAGCACAGATGATGCTCATGTTATCTCACATGAAAAAGAAAGCAAACTGCAAAGTTTGGTCTTAACTCAGTTGAGTAAATGTGATTCTGATTTGTATGAAATGAATGCAGGGATGCCAAAAGGAAACCTAAATGAACAGGATAATCCAAAGCATGGTCCTGATAGTGAAAAGTATTTGCTTTCCATTGAAGATGAAGAATCTCAGCAAAGCACTTTATCAGGTGTGGAGAGCCATTCACAGCAGTCAATCCAACCAGAGATGCACAAATATGACCAACTCATTAAGGGAGAATTAGAGGAAAGCGCCGAAGACGATAAAACTGAAAACCAAATCCCCCAAAGAATGACTAAAAACAAATCGAGCACAATGGTAAATCAAAGCAAGCAGATTGTTGCTGGCTGTACACTTTTGCCAGAAAAAGACAGTGACTCCTCCCCCAGGGGAAGAATAAGGCTCACTGAAGATGATGATCCTCAAATTCACCATCCACGGAAAAGGAAAGTGTCACGGGTCCCTCAGCCTGTGCAAGTGAGTCCCTCTTTACTACAGGCAAAGGAGAAAACGCAGCAGTCTCTAGCAGCCATCGTAGATTCTCTGAAACTAGATGAGATTCAACCATACAGTTCTGAGAGAGCAAATCCATATTTTGAATATTTGCACATAAGGAAAAAAATAGAAGAAAAACGCAAGTTATTATGTAGCGTTATTCCTCAAGCTCCTCAGTATTATGATGAATATGTAACATTTAATGGATCATATCTCCTGGATGGAAACCCCTTAAGCAAGATTTGTATTCCTACAGTAAGTAAATTGTCACTTGATACATATCCGCAATACTCCTGGGGGTATAGCTCAGTGGTAGTATACTTGTCTCACGTACATAAGGCCTTGGTTTCAGTCTTCAGTGCTGGGGAGGAAATTGTACATACACAAACTGCATACATAATTTTAAGTTTTCTAGTAGTTGATATTTTGAAAGTAAAAGGACCTGATAGATTAATTTTATAAGTGTTAAGTCAGTATATCCACTTATATAACACACACACACACATATATATATATATATATATAAGTGTTACTTCAATATATTATCAAAATACAGTTATTTGAGGTATTTTACTTCTGTTTTCCACTGAGCCTTTGAAGTTTGTATCCACATGTATTATCATACATGTCCACCCTGACTGATAATACATCACAAAGTAGCTTCCTTATCGGGGTTCATGTTTTAACTTTTCCTCACCTGCCCATCCTTTTGTTTTAAAGGAGACATGTTTTGATTTCTTTGATGATGAATGTTCCTGCATGGACTTGATCCCATTATTTTGTCTTCTCTAGAACCTTCCTCTATTAAATACTCCTCACAAGTTTTTTTTTTCCAGTCTCCTTTCTTGATGGCTTGTGTTTGCCCACTCAGAATATATATGGGTTACTTCTGTCTTAGAGACAGGAAAAAATCTCTCTTGACTTTCCCAGCTCATCAACTTTATACTGTCTGTCACCTTCACTGCCATGTTTGTGCAAACTAATTTGTGTGTGACAGTTTTTCAACCTAATCTATTTATTTTTGAGCCATTGTGGCATAACAGGGATCACCACTGAGCTTTTTATAAGGTTCATTGGATTATATTTGTTTTATTTGGCATCATTTGACATCATAACCACCTTGCTTTTATGAAGTTCTTCTGTCATGAGCTTAAGTACTTGTTTATTCTTCTGGTTTCTCTGCCTTATTGGCTGATTGTTGGGGGAGGCTGCTTGTTCTTTTCCTGGCCACCCAGACTCCCGAAATAATCACACAGAAGTCTGGATTAATTGCAGTACTGTTTGGCCAATAGCTTAAGCTTATTTCTGGCTAACTCTTATATCTTAAGTTAACCCATTTCTATTCATCTGTGTATTGCCATGTGACTGTGGCTTACTGGCAAGGTTCTGGCGGAAACGTCTGTCTCCTGTGGCGCTACATGGCTTCTTATTGACTCTGCCTTCTTTCTTCCAACATTCAGTTTAGTTTTCCTGCCTACCTCTATCCTGCTAAACCATTGGCTGAAAGCAGCTTCTTTATTCATTAACCAATAAAAAGCAACACATATACAGAAGGTCTTCCCACACCAGCTGATTATTCTATCCTGTCAACTAAAATAAGCACTAATTGTGTTGATTGCCTCTTCTGTCTTCCCATTTTCTATATTGTCACTGTGATGTGATGACCTCATTACCACCTTAGATAATCATATACAAAGTATTGCATATTCAAATATTAATTATGTTACATATACAAACAATAAGAATATGCTAAGCATTGTGCTAGAAATTAGATATTGGAAATGAACAAGGTAGACTTCCTAAATTGCTGTCATAGTTCCCATGTTTTCTCAGTCCAGCTTTATGGTAGTCTGGGTTTCATTATAAAACATACCTGTTGTTGGGGTATGGTGGTGCACACTATAAATCCTAAAATAGGGGGGACAAAGGAGGCAGATCTCCCTGAGTTCAAAGCCAGTCTGGTCTACTTGGAGAGTACAGACAGGCCAAACAGAGCTAGATAGTGGAACCCTGTCTTTAAAAAAAAAATCTGTTGATGTGGCTGTGAGGCTAAACATTTTGAGTGATTCTCAATTTTCTGTAGGGTAAATCTCAATTTCTTGTTGTTGCATACAAAGCCCTTTCTTCCAATACTTTACTAGGCTTGGTCTTAGTACCTGCCCCTAGAGTACAGGAGGGTACACTGGAACCCCTAACATAGGGACTCTTTTGCAGCATGCCTTTACATGTTCTATCTTTTAATCTGGTGCCTTCTAAATGGATGAGAACAGATACTAAACATTAGCTGAGAAGTGATGCTGGTGCATTTAAAATCTTTACAGATTACATAAGTAATGAACGGTAAATTTGTTATTGATAGTCTTTCAGCAAAATCCATTATTCTTTTTTTTTTTTTTAGTTTTTTGAGACAGGGTTTCTCTGTGGCTTTGGAGCCTGCACTGGAACTAGCTCTTATAGACCAGGCTGGTCTCGAACTCGCAAAGATCCGCCTGCCTCTGCCTCCTGAGTGCTGGGATTAAAGGCGTGCGCCACCACCGCCCGGCGCAAAATTCATTATTAATAATTTAAAAAATTAGCTAATAATTTTTGTTTGTTGCTCAGTTTTTATTTCCTCTTAAAAAGTAAAACGTTTTAACTGAAATTGTGCAAGCTCGGACTATAACATAAAGAACACGTTCTGTTAGAATTTGTAAGTTAGTTAACATTCTTAAACTCTTTGACACCTCACTTCTGAGAAATGGTGTAGTACAAGTCTGATTCCCGTGAAGTAGTGCAGAGAGACTTCGTTAAATTAGAGTTGTTTCAAATACTGCTTTAAGAGAGACAGATGACAGAAATTGGATGGTAGATAGAAATTGGATATAGTACAGACTTTTGCCTTTAATGAGAATTATTAAAACAGTGGAGTACAGAGGTATGTAGTAAAGCAAATGCCCACTTAGCAGTCACAAATTAAATACCTAAATTTGACTTCACACCAGTAGTTTTGTGTAGTTTTAAGTGATTGACTCCACTTGTCTTTTGATTATCTTTTTCCCTCCACGTTTTCTCCACCATTCCTCTATGTACTTAGCTCTTCCTCCAGAATGCTCACATACTGTCCTCTCACAGAACCGACAGCCCCGGTTTTAACTGAGTGGTCTTCCTTTATGTTCTTGAGACAACCGCATATCTACAAGAGATGGTAGTATTAAAACAATAGCATAAACCTCATTTCTTTAAACTTAAAACAACTCAAAAAACACAAAAAAAAATTAATGTATTTTTGCAATTAGAGGCCTGAACAGTTATCCCAAATAAGCTGTTGCCTTATAAATATCCACACTGTTCTGTTGAGACCTTGTGATGATGTCTTATGGGTGTTTGGTTCCTCAGAATTCCTGCATGCTAGTTAGAAGTACAGAGTCTTTACAAATCTAGCTTTGAATTTTTTTTTTTTTTGGAAAGAACTTTTCTCTAAGCTCTCTTGTGATCATTGTAGCACCACATAGGAATTTGATGTCCTGCCTTCTAATGGAGTCAAGAGACTGTCACATGTTAGGAGATACTGGCCCTAGTCAGCCAGTAGTGGTCATAACAAGGTTATGAAAAGGAAAACACAGATACCTTAAGTAGAGAGAATATTTAGGGTCATAGATTGTTGCCAGACTTGCCTGTTTACATTAATAGTAAATTGCCAACTTCTGGAATTAATCAGAAAGCATAATCCATTGTAATACCAAGTTAGAAATGAACTGATAACTTTTGAATGATTATACACAAAGTTATGTGGGATGTTGTATACAATTAAGAAAGTTCAGGCTGGAGAGATGGCTCAGTGGTTAAGAGCACTGACTGCTCTTCCAGAGGTCCTGAGTTCAGTTCCCAAACAACCACATGGTGGCTCACAATCACCTATAATGAGATCTGGTGCCCTCGTCTGGCCTACAGGCAGGATACTGTATAAATAAATAAATCAAAAAAAAGTTCATTGCATAGTTTTATCTACTTTTTTTTATGAGAGAGTTCATTAACACCAAGGTTTTTTCTGTTTTATTCTTATCAAGTCTACAAAGAGGCTTTGCTTATTAAACTGAAGCACTACTGTTGCCTCCAAGAATGCTTCTATTTTTTTTTTTTTAACCAGCTTTTCTGTTTCTGTGACCCTCATCTCCTCCTGTCTGGTAGCTATAACTGATGCTCTAAAATAGCTCTGCAGTAATTAACTTTTTAGTCCTAATGGTTTGCTCTTTGAAATTTTGCTGTGGCCTAAATATCAAAACATCTAAACACAATGGAATGTCCTGCTAGGTTTTAGACAATTGGAACTGACCGAAAAGTCTTATTCAGTTGTATAATGGCGTTTTTCATCAGAAAGACTCACTGTGGTAAATAAGCTGACAGTATTTAGTTTGCCTCAAAGATTCTGTGTTTCAATTCAGCATTTTCTGAATCCATTGCTTTAGGCAGAGATCATGTTAGTGGGTGCATGTAGCAGAGACTCATCACTTCATGGCATCCAGGAAAGGGAACTGGAGGATATCCCACCTCCACTCCCAGGTCTCTTTTTACAGTCCTGCCACCTTTCAGTAGTTTATTCAGATTTTGTTTTGAAGACACTTGAGTTTGATTGAACTGTTGGTTAGGGAAGAGCCCTCATAACCTAATTGTCTTAGAAATCTTCTGTTGTCAGGTTGACAAACTGGGAAAAAGGAACCCCAAGTGAAGAGTCTCTTCCCTCAGATTGGCTTGTGGGCATGCATATTGAGCATCTCTTGATTGGTAATTGATGGAGGAGGGTTCAGCCCACTGAATGGTACCATCCCTAGACATGTGGGCCTTGCCTGTATAAGAAAAATAGCTAAGCAAGCCAGTAAGCAGCATGCATCCATTGGTTTCTGCTTCTAGCTTCTGTCTTGAGTTCTTGCCTTAGCTTCCCTCAGTGAACTGTAACCCATAAGCCAAATAGACCCTCCCCTCCCTAGGTTGCTTTTGGTCAATGTTTTGTCACAGCAATAGAGAAGAAAACTAAAACAATTGCTTCTATGCATATCTGATTGACACAAGTATTCCTTACTAATCCTCTAGGAGTCTCAGTCTAATCAAGTTGACAAGATTATCCGTTACAGAATGTATTGTTTAATTCATGGAGTGTCAAGTTTTAAGTTACACAATGAAAGTTTAATTGTAGATAAAGACTTAATAGTTTCTATGTGCTTTTTAATTAGATTACACCACCACCTTCACTGTCAGATCCACTTAAAGAGCTCTTTCGGCAACAGGAAGTAGTAAGAATGAAACTGCGTTTGCAACATAGTATCGAACGGGTAAGGCGCCCTCGAATATACATGTATGTAAAAATGACCTATGGCTTTTCATTGGTGGATGTCACCTGTTTACTACCATTTGGAGAAATGCTGTGATTTTCTTCTCATATGCTCATCTAATTGAAGGGAGAATTTTACACCTATCTTAGGATAGTTGCTTCCTGATTACAACTCATGCTGAAGTATATTTTTATATTTAAAATCGCTGTAATCAATCATTTGTTAAATTTGTAGTATTCAAATAGTCAGTTCCTAGTAGAACATTTAGAATTCTAAATTTTCGAGGGCTTTTGGGCATACCAGTCACTTCAGGGCTAATGGGAAAGGCTATATTTATTCACCTTTTTGGTATGCCTTAGTATCTAATTTTCAGTAGTTTGTTTCATTTAGTTTTTTGAGATAGGGTTGCTCTATGTTTCTCTGGTTTTCCTGGAACTCACTGTATAAACCAGGCTGATCATAGAGATCCACCTGCCTCTGCCTCCTGAGTGCTGGGTTTAAAAGTATGCACTGCCACCACCTGGCTGGTAGTTAGTCTTGACATGAAAAAAATTTTAAAAAATGGCAAACTGGTGCTGGAGGGATGGTTCAGTAGTTAAGAAAGTCACTTGCTATTGTTGTGGAGCACAAGGGTTCAAATCCAAATGTACATATAGTGGCTCACAACCATCAAACTCCTGTTCCAGAGAATCCAAAGCTACCTTCTAGTCTTCCACAGGCACCAGGCACACATGTGGTACACATATATAATATGCAGGCAAAACATTTATATAAAATTGACCCTATTCCTAGAAATCATGGAAGTCATTTTATATGGATTTATAAAGTGTATCCCCTCTGGTGGCACATGCCTTTAATTCCAGCACTCCAGAGGGAGACAGGCAGGTGGATCTTTGTGAGTTCAAAGCCAGCCTGGTCTACATAAGAAGATCCAGAACAGCCAGATCTACAGAGGGACCATATCTCAAAAGAAACATAAATATATCCATATCCCCTTAAGCTTGTGGTAAAGTTATATGGCCTCTAAAAGATGTAAGCTATATTTCACAGAAATATACAAATGCTTGTCTTTGATTTACATACAGTGGGTTCCCCATGGCAGAGGCTCTTAACCTTTTTTGTACTTTGGACCAATTAGGGAACTTGTAACGAGTTCTTAGACTATGTTTTTTTTTTAAGAGAGTAAAGTTGATGTGATTGCAAAGAGAAGCAAGATCAGTGACAATGTCTTGTACATCCTCCTCCCTGCACAGAGGAAGCAGAGTGTCCATGCTCCCGGCCTGTCCTAACAAGGCACTGTTTGCTGGTCTCTGTGCTTAACATTCTTGCTAGCACAAGTCTCAGAGCTATCCTTGTTGACACTGAAGGTAAAAGTTTATGGTAACCAAGTAATACAAGCCTATAGCAGACTCAGGATGGGTTACAATCTACAGATGGACATCTGTGGTTCCATCTGCTAAATACAAAAGATTAATAACACTCAGGCTATCTATAAACTGGAAGTTTGGGACACTTAACTCATTAAAGAGGAGTGTGTTTATTTCTGTAAATAATATCATTGTAAAAATTAAGCTTCAGCCACAGAGAAACCTTGTCTTGAAAAACCAAAAAAACAAAATTAAGCTTCAGCTGGAGAAGTGTGTACCTTTTTCAGTGGGGTAGGCCACATCCTGCTTCTACCATGGTCTGAGCAGGACTGCTGAGGAATGGGCTTCCTTCTTCCTAGAATTCTCCTGTTCTTATTGCCCTGCCTCTACTTTCTGTCTGGTTGTCCCACCTATACTTCCTGCCTGGCTAGTGACCAATCAGCATTTTTTTAAAACATAATTGATGGCTGGAGAGATGGCTCTGCGGTTAGGAGTGTTGCCTGCTCTTCCAAAGGTCCTGAGTTCAATTCCCAGCAACCACATGGTGGCTCACAACCATCTGTAATGAGATCTGGTGCCCTCTTCTGGCCTGCAGGCACACATGCAGGCAGAATATTGTATCCTTAATAAATAAATAAATAAATAAATAAATATTTTTTCTTTTTTAGAAAAAAGCATAGTTGACAGATATAGAATTGTTCTCCCACATTACTTCCCTTCTTCTTCTTTTTTTTAAAAGAAAGGAAAATAGCCATAGTCCATTTTATGGGAGTGTGGGCATAGTATTCCAGACTACTTCCAGCTGGTTGGGGGTGCTGATAATCTTATGGAGATCTACAGAAAATTTTGAATTATGATCAAGTCCTGACTGCAGTATCCTGTGAGTCTTGATCATCTCAGGCATCAGTCTTGAATCTGTTCTGGATGTAGATGTCAGACATCTGGGCCATCTGTTCCTACCAGAGATTTCTCAGGTGGTCTTCCTTGATCAAACCTGATTTTTATTAACTCACAATGAATCCACAGCCTCTCATTTCCTGTAGAAACAAAAGCAAAATCTCTTTTCCAAAGTAACATACCTTTTGACTTCAATTTTGAAGTCAAGGTAATTTCAAAATACCTATCTTGGATTAATTCAGCAGCATTTATAAGCAAATATCTTTTAGCAGCTGTTGCTCTTTCCTCAGCATTCAAACAATTCAAAGAGAGTATAGCATACAGTATCCAGACTCTCTGTGTATTTTTCATCTTTATGTGGCTTTATTTTAAACTCTATTTCTTTTATTTTTAATTTTTGGCTTTTTGAGACAGGGTTTCTGTGTATCTTTGTCCTGGAACTCACTCTGTAGACCAGGCTGTCCTTGAACTCACAGAGATCCGCCTGCTGAGGTGGCTCAGCAGTGAAGAGTGCTCCCTGCTCTTCCAGAGTTCCTGGGTTTGATTTTTAACACACATATCGAAGCTCACAGTCACCCCTAACTGCAATTTCAAGAGATCCAGTGTCCCTTCTGGCTTCTGTAAGCACGGGCATGAAGGTGTAGTACACAAACACAACACACTGTGTATGAGGACAAATACTCACACACATAAAAATAAAATTCTGAAAGAGAGAGCAGACATCACAAGGAAATGCATACATCTGTTAGGATGACTATAATAAATAGTATAATAGAATACACCAAGAAATGCATAAGGACATTGGAACCATCATACATTATTGGTCAGGATGTAAAAATGATATCAGCTGCTACTGCAACAGTCTGGCTGTTCCTCAACAGTGAAAAGACTTATGACCCAGTAGTTTCACTCCTAGTTATTACCTCATAAAAAATAAAAATATATGTCCAGTACAGACAGAAACTTAAGTATAAATACTCATAACAGATTTTCATAGTAACCCCAAAGAAAGCAAAACATTATCTCAGACCTGTTATAGCACTTCTGTCTGGGCCTGAGAGTTAAAGTGTCATGAGGCAGACCAACAAAATGCATATACATTATGATTGTAAGTTTTATTTAACGTGAAGTCCTAATGAGGAGATGAAGACCCAAAGAAGTGGTAAGATCCTGATGCTTTTATGTTAGGTTAAACAGAGAAACCTAAGAAAGCAAAAGGAAGATAAAAGTTATTTCAGAAGGGTTCTCTTGACTTTACCTCCCTGTTTCTGGTGTTAAGAATGTTCCTTTGTGCTGGGTGGGTGGTGCACACCCTTAATCCCAGCACTCAGGAGGCAGAGGCAGATGGAGCTCTGAGTTCAAGGCCAGCTTGATCTACAGAAAAAGTTTCAGGACAGTCAGGGCTACGCAGACCCTGTCTCAACCCTCCCCACTGCCAAAAATTGAAGAATGTTTCTTTCCTCCTGATGTGTAGAGGACATCTTTTACTTGGGAGTTTTATTTCCTCAGAGTGCCCTTGTCCTAGTTGTTATTAAAATGACTTCAGCTCAAAATAATCATTATGCCAAATTAGCGTGTTTTGAAGTGACATAAGTCTGCCACCCTTCAAATCCAAGTGATCAATTAATGAAAGGCATACATAAAATATGTCTCCAGTAGAATATGATTTGTCAATAGCAAAGAAATAGATATCTAGTACACACTACAGCCTGGTGAGCCTTGAAAATACAGGACACTAAGGAAAGTCGGTCACAAAAGACTATATACTGTATGATTTTATTTACAAATAAGTGAATTTTCAAAACAAGTAAACTCATAGGTAGATTACTGATTGCCTGAAGATATATAAAAGAAGAATACTGCTAATAATACGAGATTTATTTCTGGTTTGATGAAAATGCTCTGTAGTAGAAAGTGGATTTATTTATTATTTTTATTATATGTATGAGGGTTTTGCTGGTATGTGTCTGTGCATCACATGCATGTCTGGTGTCTGGAGGCTAGAAGAGGGTGTTCCGTACTCTGAAACTGGAGTTACAGACAGTTGTGAGCCTCCATGTGGGTGCTGAGAGCTAAACTCAAATCCTCTGCAAGAACAGCCAGAGCTCTTAACTACTGAGCAATATCTCCAGCCCCATCCATACACTTTAAAAAAGTATTTTAAGAAAGAAACTGCCAATTTTGGGGAGGGAAGATTTTTTTTTTTAAGAACCCCTAGGAATTTTTAAATTTCTCAAGCCTCCTGCTTGAGAAATGGTACTCCAATTAAGATTGTTTAGTGTAGCTGAAGTGACTTTATCTAATTTTACAAATAACTTTATGAATATTTTTCAATTGCTCTGTGTTCAATTAGGAAAAACTTATTGTATCCAATGAACAAGAAGTTCTGCGAGTTCATTACAGAGCTGCGAGAACACTGGCAAATCAAACACTGCCGTTTAGTGCTTGCACTGTCTTACTGGACGCAGAAGTGTACAATGTGCCCTTGGACTCACAGGTAAAGCGCTAGCTGATACATAGTGCTTTCAAGAACTATAACATGCCTGTTTTTAGATCTGCCTTTGTAGAAGAAACTTGAATTAAAGTCAAAGAAGAAATGCAGTTCTCAAAAGTATTCCTGGAGCAGCTGGTCCTCTATATTGTGGGTTGTTATAAAACCAGGCATCCATCAGGGCATGGGTGCACAGGCCTCATTGCAGAACTTAAGAGGCTGCAAACTCTATTTGCGTCACCAAAATGAAGGGATAAAAAGATGACTCAATAGGTGAAGTGCTTACCTTGCAAGTATTAGGATCTGAGTTTGAATCCCTAGAACCCATATAAAACCAGACACAATAGCACATGTCTAGGCTCCTGGTGCTACAGCAAGATGAGCGCACACACATCAGCATCAACTGAGTCTGATCGGCAGGACCCACATGGAAACAGAGAACCAATTCCTACAAATTGTCTGCTGACCTTCACACACACACACACTGTAGCATGCTGAGGAATGCCTAACCTCTGATGGGTTAAAAAGAGAGTTTCAGCCTGTCATGGTATATTCTCAGCACCTTCTTGGGCAAGAGGGTCACATTTGAAGCTAAGCTAGACTACATAACACTAGCTAGTCTTTTTTTTTTTTTTTTTGGTTTTTTGAGACAGGAGGGTTTCTCTGTGGCTTTGGAGCCTGCGCTGGAACTAGCTCTTGTAGACCAGGCTGGTATCAAACTCACAAAGATCCGCCTGCCTCTGCCTCCCGAGTGCTGGGATTAAAGGCGGGCACCACCACCGCCCGGCAACACTAGCTAGTCTTGAAAACATTGTATATTTTTATTAGTACATTTTATTTATTGTGCATGTGCATACCTGCATGCCACAGTATGTGTGTGAAGGTCAGAGTCAACTTGTAGAAGTTATTTTTTCCTACCACATGGGTCCTGTGGCCTTAACTGGGGTTAAGTCACTTGAGTTAGCTTGCCCAAGAATTTAAAATATAACTGAATTCCTCAGTAAGCTCAAAATGATCTCAGAATCAGAGGTGTAACAAAACTGAGCAGTCTCTCTAATAGTTACAGGACTAAAAGTCCTGGACATGTTCTGGAAGGTGGATGTTTTCACATTAGGATGAAAAAATTACTGCTTTTGATACTATTCACTTTTCTTAGATAGCCACCCAACTTTCTCTAATCTCTCCTAAAAATAAATAATATAAGTGGTTAATGGAAAGGGGATTTTGGTAATTTAAGTAAGTCCATTATACCTTGCCTTGAATCTTCCTAGTGAATCAGAACACCAGATTTTAAGTTAAAATTTTAAACTAGATGAAATACCAGGATTCGAGGCTTATTCTCTTGACAAGGATGGTCATCCACAATAGTTTTTAGTTGTAAGAGCTGAATCTAGAAAGCCTGTTTACTGATGACTTTAGGTAGGTTGTCATAACAGACTGATTTTCTATCAGATGGCCTCTGAAGAACCTCTGCTTTGGTAGGGTTAGTTCATCTTCTAGCTTACCCTTTTCACAAGAAACTTGTAATATTAAGCAGTAAAATTTAAAGTGGCCAAACTGTCCTTGAGACTGTGGAGAAAATGCAGTTGAGGAGAATATGAGTCGGTGAATATGAGGCTGACTGATACCCAAATGTTAATCTTGACCACACTTGTAGAATGGCAGTCACAGGAGTACTTTGTGTGTGCACAAACTTTGAGCCACTTTTAATTCTTTTTTTCTTTTTTCTTTTTTTTTTTTGTTCGTTTTTTGTTTTTCTCTTTTGTTTGTTCGAGACAGGGTTTCTCTGTAGCTTTGGAGCCTGTCCTTGCACTAGCTCTTGTAGACTAGGCTAGCCTTGAACTCACAGAGATCCGCCTGCCTCTGCCTTCCAAGTGCTGGAATTAAAGGCATGCGCCACGACCTTCCCAGCCACTTTTATTTCTTAAAATATACTTGAGAGGTGCTCTTCAATATATGCCATAGGAAACTGAAAGTGTAAAATTAGTTGAAAGTCACACAGAAAGGTACAGAGCCGAAATTTAAATATATCTTCATTTCAAAACTGATACTGAGAATTTTTTACTTTAATTTTGTGTGTACATGATACATATTTGGGCACTCAGCATGTGTGTATGGAGGTCAAAGGACAAAGGTGGAGTTGGTCCTCATTGTCTCCTTTGTGTGAGTCCTGGGGATCAAACTCTTATCATCGGGCAGGTTTGTATGGCAGGTGCCTTTACCTGCTGAGCCATCTCACAGGCCTGATTTTAAAAACCCTTCCATCCTGGAAGAAATACTACCTCTGACGGCAGGTGTCTCCCACATGATCGCCCTTTCTTCCACTGTATGGTAAACTTTAACAAAGATATAGCAGGCACAGCACTACCTATACCCTATCTTTACTTCATAATGAACATTGCATATTCGGGATTGTGTGTGTGCCCTGTCTATTCAGTATGGAAAGAACAGCTTTATTATGTTTTCCCTCTAGAAATACATTCCTATTAGTAAAACTGAAGCATACATAATAAATGGGATATATTATAAGTTTTTTTTTTTAAAAAGCATTTTACTACATGTAACATTCTTTTTTAGTCTGATGACAGTAAAACTTCTGTGAGAGATCGATTTAATGCAAGACAGTTCATGTCCTGGTTACAAGATGTGGATGACAAATTTGACAAACTAAAGGTAGGTATGTTTACATGTCAGTTGTTATGTGTTCGTTCTGAAACAGGTTCTCATGTATCCCAGACTGGCTTTGAACTTGATTTGGAGTTCAGCTCTTCCTGCCTCCTCTTGAGTCTGGGATTCTAGGTATGCAGCACCTTACCCAGTTGTATGTATGTAGAGGCCGCCCTCAGTGTTTGCCCAGCCTGTGCTCTACCAGCTGAGCTGCTTCCTTTTAAACTGATGAAGTGGACACTTGCCTTGGGACTGCAGCAGCGCTTACCGGGGGCCTGGCACCCTCTAGTAGCTCACAGGATCTGAAGTTCCAGGGGGTCCAGTGCCCTCTTTTGGCTTCTTGCCTCTACAGGCACTAGGCACACATAAATATATATGGTACATATACATATATGCAGACAAAACACCCATACACAGTAAATTAGTTAATGTTTTCCTGTCCTTAGAAGTTGCCAATAGTGAGAAATAATTAGAAAAGAAACATTGCTTAATTATGAACATTCACTGTGAACCACAGCTGGAAAATAGGAAATAAAAACTACAAACCCATTTTAAGAACTAATGTAATAGAGTTGGAGAGATGGCTCGGTGGCAAAGAGTACATACTGTTTTTGGAGAGGACTTAAATTCAGTTCCCACTTCCTGTACAGTTGACTCACAACCACCTGGAAGTCCAGCTTCAGAGGGGTCTGATGCCTCTAGGAACCTTTACTTTCCTGCACATACCCATCCAGAGACACTTAGACATAATTAAAAATAAATCTTTAAGAAAAAGACTACTGTGCGGAAGAGATGTCTCAGCAATTAAGAGCACTGGCTTCGAGAAGACCCAGGTTCAATTTCCAGTACCCACATGGCAGCTCACACCTGTCTATAACTCAAGTTCCAGAGGATCTGATTCCCTCACACAGATATACATACAGCCCATATACCAACACACAAAAATTAAATGAATAGATAAATAAAAATTACTTCAAAAAAAAAGAACTGAACTACTTGATACAAAGAATCAAAGAAGCACAGAAACAGTAGTTTTGTGTTTCTTTGTACTCATCATCCAGTACACCTATCTGGTTATAGCCCTCACGTAAGAAAAGAATGGTAAGCAAGTGTGCGTGGTGGTGCGCATTTGTAACCCTGGCTGTGTGGAATACTGAGGCAGGAAGGTGTCTACAAGTTTGAAGCCAGCCTGGACTACATGCAAGATCCACTCCCCTCTACCTCCAACCAAATTGACTTGAAATTTTAAAGCATTTCTGTCTAGATTTTACAATTCTTTCAGTAATTTAAAATAATTTTAAACAATATTAGCAAGCCCAAATTAAAAAGATGACAATGAAGCAAGAGACCGAGAAGTGGGGCATGCTAGTGTGACAGGACAGAGGAGGCTTATGGTATGATCTGTTTCTTACCCCTTAGTATCTGTCTTGCTCCTCACAAAACTGGACGAGATTCCTGCAAAAGAACCAGGGGCTTTCTGTGTGGACACAGTGGTTAGAATTAGTCATCAAAGAAGCGCTAATTCTTCATTCACTGGAGAAGCCTGTTTCCCCAAGAACAACCAGTGCCTTTGAATAGAAATTCTGAAATTGTAAATGTCTATTTTAATATTCAACTATGAAGGAACCTGTGAATATTTGTAAATATGTTTAATATTCAAATATATTTGAAAGAGCAAATGTAAAAGATTAATCAATTCTTCTCTTCTTTTAAATAGACCTGTCTTTTGATGAGGCAGCAACATGAAGCTGCAGCTCTAAATGCCGTCCAGAGACTAGAATGGCAGCTCAAACTTCAGGAACTCGATCCTGCCACCTATAAGTCTATCAGTATTTATGAGATCCAGGAATTTTATGTTCCCCTTGTTGATGTTAATGATGATTTTGAATTGACTCCTATATAGCATTTGGTACTTGTGTGGTGTCACCTTAAACTAATGACACAAGTGTTATACTGTGGAATACTGCCTTTTAAGAAAAACCTGAAAATACGCCTTTACACTTGTTAGTGAAGTTAACTAAAGTTGGTTATGTAGTGAGCACTGTCATTTTATAAATATAAAGAAAAATATTTTGGATCTTAGGTCCAAATACAGTTTCTAACAGAAAACTATTATTTATATTGATCAAAGGTAACTATTGCATTAGAACATGTTGGCAAACTGAGTAGATCTTTAAAAAGTTGAGAAAATCTGTTAACAGCGCTGGAAGTTGTTAGCACTCCAAGAAACGAGATGACCAACCACAAGTACTCAAATCTCTTGCTGGTTTTATTAAAAGTACATGAGTAAACGCAAAGACCCAGTTCCTCCCAAATAGCTTCTAATGTGGAAGAAAATCTTTGCACAAAATTCTTCAGTTTATTTTATCTGTAAATTAATTGTACAGTTTTCTTTTTTGAAAGTTTTAATATTGTCTTCCTTTTTAATAACTTATTTTATACATATTGTACATCTTGTAATTAATGGTCAATGTATACAAGGGATTGGCCCTCAAAACATGTACAAAGAGCTGAAGTGTAAAACTGTTTGTTCTGTTGGACCAAAGCTGTAGCTTTTAGAGTGTACTAGAAGTGTGTTCAGATAGTGAACTTTTAAATAGGGCATGCATGTGTTTGAGTTAGCTTGCGTCCATCTCATAACTGTCAAGATGGTGGCTTAGTTGTGTCGCATGCTTCCTATAATTTAACTTTCTGTAACTGATGCCTGAGACAGTGTAAGACTTCTCATACCAGTTTCCTGCAAGAGAACCGGGGACTTCGTGTGTGGAACACACTGGTCAGAATTAGTCATCAAAGAAGCACTAGCTCTTCAACTCACTGGAGAAGCCTGTTTCCCCCACAACAACAACCAATGCCTTTGAATGGAAGTTCTGAAATTGTAAATGTCTATTTTAATACTCAACTATGAAAGAACCTGTGAATATATGTAAATATGTTTAATAAATTTTATTGGTCATGTTAAATCATTGTAAACTTTCTTACATTGCTTAAATTTAATCTTTTAAGCTTAATAGCCTTTGCACTTTTAAAATAAAAATTGAATGCTCAAATGAAACTAAGATACTTAGTAGTCAAAATAAGTAAAAGACTTAGGAATATTCCAGTCCCTGAAATGTTCATAAAGATTTTATTACTATGTTGTATTTTTCCTTGTATCAAGATGCAAAATGTGTAATTTGCAAATTTTCATAATTGAAATATGATTTGGTATGCTTTTTATAGTAAAATAATGAGCAATATACTTAGAACAATTTCTTCTATGACACGATGTAAACTAGATATTCAGGAAAACTTCAAATAAAACCTGCTGCTTAACTTGTGAAGCATTTGGAAAAGAAAATTAGATTAATCTAAAATCATAATAAGTAAATAGGATAAACATTTATGAACCCTGCTACAATACTGTCTTGAATTACAACATAATACTGGATATTTCCTATTTTGATAAGAAAAGGTTAAAAAATATTAATTAAATGGCTTAAATTCAGCTCACAAGTTGGAAATTTCAGCTAGAAAAAGAAAATATTTGTTTTTTCTGTGCAAAGGTTCATATTAAGCTTAGGGATTTTTGAATTTTTACATCAGTTTATATTTTCACTCTTACTGTACTGGCATGCGCAATAAAGCAGCACATGTGGAAAATGCACAGTGAGAGCATTTGATAAGGTTGGCTGTCATTTTCCTTAGACACTTAGTTGAAAGACTTTGGCCTTTTCATTTAGTCAATGGGGCCAGAAAGGCAGGGTAGACTTTGAAGCACTGTTGTTTTTTTTTTTTTTGTTTTGTTTTGTTTTTTTTGCTGAAGTTATGCTTCTTAAGGCTGGGAACGTTGGAAGATAATTTATAAAAGCAATACTTTTTAATACAAAAACAACTTAATGCAAACTTTGTTTATTCTTTATCTTAGGAAGGAAATTTGATGAGCTTGTGTGGCAAATTAAAAGACAGGATTATTAAACGTTCAAGAGAGAGCAAGACAAGAGTAGATCTGTAGAGTGTTTTGTCTGATGGTTCTTCTTGGGGGGAAGGTGCCAGAAGTGATACTGACCAAACAGAATAAGCTGTTGGGGGAGGAGGGGAAAGCTTTACTTAAGCAGGGTCGGGCAGGTGCACTCCTCAGTCAGCCCAGCTTTCCAGTCCCTCCCCACAGTGCTCACTCTTCCATGGTAGCTCAAACAGCTGGAGCCTCTGCTACAATTCTGCTACTCCTCACTTCCTCTGTAGGCCGTCAGGATAGCTAAGTTACTGCACTTCTTAGTAAATGTGTGAGTTAGGACATAGTTAGGACTTGATGTTAGAGACTTGCTGAAGGTCTAAAATACTAGAGGAAAAATCTCAGAATGGAGTATATGCCTAAGAATATTTAGGTTCTCAAAGAAAAATAAGGATGCTGAATTTAATCAGTGATTCTTTTTAAACTATTCAAACATCATGAACAAGATATTCAATTGTACCTAAGGATTTGTATTTAAGTCTTGTTCTAAATCATATCTGTTTAATAAATGACTAGTTAATATTTGTGCATGTTATTTAATAAAGAGTTATATTTTTATAGAAAAATAAGAGTGAAATGTGTGCTAAGTGTTTTTTACTTATGTTTTACTCCTGTATAATTATGTGAAACACCAGTGTTTACTTGGGCCTCCAGCAAGATTGCAGAAATGCTCATCTTGTGAAAACAATCCCATTCAAGTCAACTGAGTAAGGAGAGGCCTCCCAAATGAACTGCGCAGTTCCCAAAGCCCTGTGCACCTCATCTGAGTGGTACTTGGCTTTCTAGAAGTCCAGAATCCAGCGCAGGGTGAAACAGTTTCTTTTTCAGAAGGTTAGCAATGTCTGCAACTCTACCTCTACAGCTCTTACATGTAAACTCCCAAAATTCTACACAAAGGCTGTTGACTAGTTAAGGGAAACATTTCACCATTCAAAACAAAACTCTTTTTCACCAGGCAGATGGTTCATACCTGTAATTCCTGCATTTGGGAGACCGAGCGTTCAGTGCCAGAATGGACCATTACGAGACCCTGTCTCAACACAAAATAAGTATATGCTTCAAACAAGGTAAGAAGTCACAAATAATACTCTTTGGAGATGTGTGTGAAGTTTAATGGTTAAAATTTCATTGTTTTGTTTTGCTTTTGAGGTAGGTCTCACTTAGTACCCTTGGCTGGTCTGGTACTTGCTATATAGACCATGCTAACCTCAAACTCAGAAATCTTGTCTCCCAACTGTGAGGATTAAAGGTGTGCACCACCATGCCAGCTTAAGGTTTCTTGTAATTCATTATCTTGGCTTCTTGGTAGTCTTGTTTGTAGTTAAGAGGGAGTTTAAAGTCAGCAGAATCTGTTCAGTCATGAAAACTAGCATTCGTCAACTCAGCCATACAAAGTAAACAGTTCCATTAACTCAGACTGCTCTAACTGTAGAAGTGTAAGCTTTAGCACAAAAGTAGCAAGTACAGCTAGAAGATTGGCCAGGTTTCTCTTGTGAGTAAACAGATACAGTATGGGCAGCAATGCAATTTTTGATCATGAGACATACTTCTGTCAAGAAATAATATGACGTGTTTTTCCCTAAAAACAGGCAGTCTTTGCTCACATTGGGAATCAGTGTTATTACATGCAAACCTAAGAAAGCACATTTGTCTCGTTTATTTAAATACATTTCTTAAAAGCGGTTACTCTATTCAGATCTTCAACTAGTGCCAGATAAAGCCTCTATGTAGCTAACTCCTCACGTTTTAGAATGATGTTACATGCCTAGGATAGGTTCACAGGTTAATAGTCACCACTTGTCACCACACATTCAGCTTTACGTTCGTCGAAAAATGCTTATGATCTAGATCGAACTTTTTAAACAATCCAGACCTAAGTAAACAGCTTGATAGCTCCTTGTTACAAGTACCCAAACCAACACAAAAGGTCATCGCCCCCAGAAAGTCCTCAGTCCATGCTGTCTCCCCAACCAGTGGGCTGCCTGCCTTCACTCCGTGTTAGTCCCACCTAGTCTCAAATTTTGTGGAAGTGAACTCATGTACCATATACCTTGTGTCTGCCTTCCTTCATAAGCAGATTTTGGAATTCATATGTGTTTCGTATATCAGTAACTAGTAGTAATTTTTAACGAGTAGTGTAATTGTACAAATGTGTTCTCTTGTACTTAGTGTTTGGATTGTTTACAGTTGAGGTATTGTGAATAAAATCTATGGACATGGAAACCTTAACTGTGAATCTGCTTTTTTTTTTTTTATTTCTCTCAGGTATTTACTGTCACAGTTTAGGTTAGTGTTCATCGGTATTAGAAAATGACAGTTCTCCACAATAAATGCACTATTTATACCACTACAGTCCTGTGTGAAAGATGAGTTGCTCTGAAGCCTCTCTGATTCTTGGTGTCCGTGGGTCTAGCATCCATGATGCCCTGGGTTTAGTTCCAGCACTGGACGGGTAGGGAATGGGACTAGTGACTCTGTCAGTCAGTTTTAGCCAGGTCAGTGGATGACTGGAACCTTGTATTCCTTCAGCAGCAATTAATGAGGTTGAGCTTATTGAAGCTATTTGTACATACCATTTTGGCTTTTTTGGATGGGGTGTTGTGGTTTGTTTTGTTTTGTTTTGAGACGGTCTCATGTAGACCTGGTTGACTTTGAACTCTTAGAGATTCGCCTGTCTCTGTTTCCTAAGTGCTGAGATTAAAGGTATGCTCCACCACACCTGATCTCATTTCGTTTTTTAAATCTTCAAGCATTTTTCTCATTTCTTTCTGAGCTGTCTTTTGATTTACTGGTGGCCTTTTCTGTTTTAGGCATAATATTTCTTTGTCAGATATGGACTTTGGATGTTTTTATCCAGCAAATGATTTGCCATCCCTGTTTTTATAGTGACTAATTTCCTTATTCCTCCTCCGTATTAACGTTCTTTCTGTGGCCACATTATCACTGTAGGCTGAGCTTTGGCCTTCTGTGACATCTGTATCACCTGCCACAACACATGCTCTTGTGGTGCTGATTTTCTGGAGAGGTGTGAGCATCAGTGAAAACAGCTGGAAGCCATGCTGTGCCCCAAAGCTGATGATCATGTCCGTGTTCCAGGCCTGGAGGACAGGCTTCCTAGGGCTTTTTTGGGGGGTGGGGGTTGTTCCTTTAACATGTGACTTTCTTACAGTCACTTCCTGATCACTCAAAGGGTGATCAGGGATGTAGATCAACACGTTTCACTATGTAACATCAAAAGTTCACATTTGAGGCTAGTGGCATGGCCCTGCAAGTAAGGTGCCTGCCATCATACCTGGCCACCTGAGTTCAAGTCCTGGCCTGCACGTGGTGGAGAGACTAGACTCTCAACATAGACTGGTTGTTCTATGGCTTCCACGGGTGTGCTGTGGCACTCTCAAGCCTACACTTAAATCCACACATGGCATTGTCAATGCAAAACAGCTTTTCCTCCGAAGTAGAGCAGTCTCCAGATATGACTGACTCTGGCCTGTGAGTGTGGACTCAGGTGCCCAAATAGCCTGCTTCACTGAAGAAGTGGTTTATGTGAACTCTTTACAGCCACAGGACATAAGAAGGTCACCGAACACGCTGAGGACATCAGGTTGAAGTTAGGTAGTGGCGTTTCTGCCAGAGGTTCCCAATGCCATCTTAGCTTTCAACTAAGTTAATACCTCCCCATCAGAAGGGTGCTAGGTCAGGTGCTGAGATGACAGTAACCAGCTGGTACGGTGACTCAGGACTGCCCATGAAAACTTTAGCTCTTGGCGTGTAGTATTGAACGGTCACGCAAGTCCTAGTTAGTCTACAGAATCCTCAGAAGTGTGGCATTTTTTCATTTGTATCTGAAACACCCAAAGTGTTGGGATTTCTGCCCAAGGACAGATAGATTTTCCACAGTTTGACTTTGTCTCAAGGACTATCTCTAGCAGCATTCCCTGCTGGTTCGTTTTCTTAAAGGGACAGGCTCACACAGGCATGTGCAGCCGTCCTGGCATTGTAACATGACATCTACAAAGATCTCACTTGAGAACTATACAGTTGAGGTTATTGAGTTTTGTTCTATTTACTCACAAAAAGATGCCTAAAATTTTTAAAGTAATTTTAGGATTCTTGTGTTGAGCCCACCCCATATACATACTGTCCTGGAGTGTGTATCTGCCAAAGAACCAAGATGTGACCGCAGGTAGCTTCAGGCTCATCCAAGGATCCAGGGGATGATTTTATTCTAGTGTACAGCCAAAGTGTCTAATGTTTTCCTCTATTTTGTCAGGTAAAACTTTTAAGAAGTGGCAGTTTGAGGGTTGGGATGTAGAGATGTGTCGCCTGCATGGATGTTTATGTCAGAAGAGGGCACCAGATCCCCTGGAACTGAAGTTACAGATGACATGAACTGCCGCGTGTGCTGGAAATTGAGCCAGAGTCCTCTGGAAAAGCAGTTCTTAGCTGCTGAGCTGTCTAGCCCCTGACGCTGGCTTTTTATTTTAAACTGAGAGCTTGGCAGAGGCAACTTGAAGAACACAGTTGGGCGTATCTGCCTTTGTGTGAGACTGGGGGCGGGGCAGTTTAAACCCTACTTTCCCTGGCGACCATCTCAAGGCCCCAGCTGGAGACTATCAGGGTCCACATCTTGAGACCTGCTGGCCTAGACTGGCGCTTCTGCAAAATAATAGCTCAGAATGGGCTTCAAGCCTATGAAGAGCTGCTGTGGGCTGTGTGCGGAGAGAAAGGGAGGAAAGACGCTGCTTTTGTGGTGCCGATATTGGTTTGGGCAAAATGAAAATTAACCATCTACATTATCAACAACAAACCTCCCCGGCCCGCCACCCCCCCCCCAGCATGCTCACCCACACATAGCACATGGCTTCCAGAGGCTGGAAGTTTACATTGTTAACACTGTAAACAGTGGACATGCTTTTGTAAAGCCCTTTCCAGACAGTTTTGACTGTTAGAAAACTTCTACGAAAGCTTAAGCCCCATCCCAGGGATACCATCACCTCTCTAGTAACAATTAGAGATCCACAGTAATTCTATTAACTACGCTGTGACAGTCATTTAGCCTGCCCTGCACAAACCAGGCCACACAATGAGAACCTTAGGGCCCCTTTCCTATACCTTGTGCTTCTGAGGTCTCAGCAAGAAGATATGCCTAGCGAGCCCTCGTGTGTCCCCTCACATCCTTGAACAAGTCCCCAGCCACCCATCCTCTCACATTCAAGCCGTTACAGAGCCCATACAGCTCCATTCCTAGGTTTCTGAGCTTGTGAACACCAGAGAGTGGCCAGCAGGCTGCATTTTGGAAGGGAGTAGGCATACTTTGGATGTCTAAGGGAGACTACCCTAGATAGAGGCTGAGTTTGTGAGGGTATCTTGCACAGAGTTGGCAGCCAAATCACCTTTCACAACAGTCTTCTCAAGAAGACTAGTGTTAGCCCAGCTGCACAACTGAAAAGTGGCAGAGGCAGCCTGGCTGGAAAGTGTGTGACAAGAGCCAGAAACTGACGCTGTCCCCAGTGCAGTCATCAGAGTTCCGAGACAAACTTTTTGGGTGATGTTTCTGATGCTGCTGCATCCAATTACTACATCTCAAGTTAGCAATAAAAAACGACGGCAATCTAGCAACTTAAAAGAACACCCAGTTTGGCACAGTTTGGCACCCATGCCTCAGAGATCACAGTCTCAAAGGCAGGTGCTTCAGCTTGCAGACCCTCAGGAGACTCCATTTCCAAGGTCACTGTTGTGTAAGAACACAGTTCCTTGTGTTACCTGACTGGCTGACAGCCAGTAGCTACTCTAACCTTCTGAAGGCCATGAATGATATCCAAGATCTTTCTCACACATTGAATTTGATTTCTGCCATTGATAACTGATAAATTCTGGATTCAGATTTGAGAGACTTTTATTGTTAAGTCAGGCACCTCCAAGCCTCCAGTAATCTCACCATAACCTAATGGTAGCTGAAGACAACAGAAGAGGTGGGGACAAGGGGATAAGAAGAGAGAGGGACAGGGATAGAGAGGATGGGGGAAAATGGATAAAAGTTCTTGCAAAGAGAAAACAAAAGTAAGTTGTGTTTACAAAGGAAGACCCTGTCTCAAAACAAACAATTAGTCATACATTGACGTAGACTAAGGTAGAAAAGACAATTACTAGATTTACTTAAAGCACTGCTTATCCAACTCCTCGCCAAGCATGCCGTCTTTTGCTACCTGGAACAGAATGACCTAGAAAAATAGCTGAAACGATCACTTGTTTCCTTAACAACCTGACTACAAAAGCTTACACCTGTCAATTCTAACTTGCACCTTAAAAACAAAAGCCGGTTGCCACATGGGCTTCTCTACACTCTCACTTGCCTGACCGCCTCTACCTTGTGCTCTTAGCATCTAAAATGGGAGTGCAAACTGGACTGGCAGCAGAGCCTTTCCAGAGCCTCAGTTCACCAGGGACAGCTCCTCCCTTCCACTCTTGCCGTCAGAGGTCAGAGTGCATATCCTGGAGAGATCGCAACAGCATAGAGTGAACAGCAACAAAAGGTCTGAATTTCAACAGCTTGAGATCTTTCAGACTATAATCTTTACATAGTGAAATTAAATTTAAAAACAAGTAAAAAAAAAAAAGTAACTAGAGGACCTGTGACTGAGAGTCAATGAATTATATCTTAAAATAGTCTGTGGTTAAAGAAAATTAGCAAAACCCAAACGAGTCTTTGAAAAAAATTAATTCATTTTATAAAACCCCAGTAAGAAAAATTATGGGGAAGATTACAGATTTTAAGATTAAAATTGGAAAATCTCTACAGATTTTTGGTTGTTTGGTTGTTTGGTTAGTTGGTTGGTTTTGAGGCAGAGTCTCTCTATGTAACCCTGACTGTCCTGGAACTTGGAGTGGAACAGGCTGGACCGGAACTTGGAGTGCCAACTCTAATTGGTCTTAATAATAAAACCCTGGAGTCAGATATTAGGGGGCAAAATCTGAAAGATCAGGGAAGTAAACCAGCCAGCCACTAAAGTTCTCACCTCTACTGAATCCTCAGACCAAACAGGGCTAAGCTTTTGTCTCCTCCCTGTTAGAGTCCTCTCTCCGCCCACCATATAACTTCCTGTCTCCACCTCCCTAGGGTTGGGGTTAAAGGTGTTAATGGTTAACTAGTGGCTAGCTCCACCCTCTGACCTTCAGGCAAGCTTTATTTGTTAGAGCACAAACGAAATATCACCACAGGAACTCATAGAGATCCTCCTGCCTCTATGCTGGGATCAAGGCATGCACCGCCATGCCTGGCAAATATTTTATGTGGTATGGGTATTTTGTCTGCATGAACATCTGTGCACCCACCCATGGGCCTGGTGGTCACAGAGGCCAGAAGAGGGCTTCAGGTCTCCTGGGACTGGAGCTGTAGATGGTTGAGACTGTCATGTGAGTGCTGAGAACTGAACCAAGCCCTCTGGGAGAACAGCTAGATCTGGAAACTCTGAGTCTTTTCTCCAGAAGATTTTTTAATGTACTTTTTTTTTAAAAAAAAAAAAAAAGCATTTCCTAAGTGAGTGCTGTGTTTACATCATTTCCACCCTCCCTACAATTCCTTTCTTCACATACACTTCTAAATTAGTAAATTATTTTATTAGCATATATTAATTAGATGTAATAGAGCTTCCTCTGACATTTTCATATATGTATATAATATAGTTCCATCATACGCACACACACCCTGTTACCCTCTCTTGTCCCCATCCCACCACTGCGTATTCCTTTCCTTTTCCCAACTAGCTTCTCTACTTTCATGGCTGTGACTTTTCTGGCTGTGTATGTCTCTGTGAATTTCATTAGGATTATTTATGGGAGTATGGGACTCTTACCAGTGACCAGTGGCTACACAATTGAAGATGGCTCTCCCTCTCCCCATCACTTGTTAACTGGGTAAATCCTCAGGGAGGAGTGAGGTAGCCAACTTTTTCTTTTGGGTCACCAACCAGTTCCCAAATCATGACTCTGAGATGTTGGTGCACTTTTCTTTCCCATCCACAAGTTCCCAAATAATCGACGTAGAGACTCAATTATAAATGCTTGGCCAATAGCTCAGGCTTGTTACTAGCTAGCTTATTTGAATTAACCCATATTTCTTATCTATGCTTTACCCAGTGGCTTGGTACCTTTTCTCAGTACAGCATGTTACTTCTCCCTGCATCTGCTCCAGACTCCCACATCTGCCAAAGACTATGTTTTTCTTCCTCCCAGTAACCTCTGTTTGGCTCTCCTGCCTAATCTTATCCTGTTTGCCTATTGGCCACTTGGCTTCTTTATTAAACTAATCAGAGCAATCTGTATTCCACACCAAGGAATATTCCACACCAAGACTTATTTTTAGTTATGAATGCTTGGCCTAGCTTAGGATCATTTCTGTCTAGCTCTTTTAACTTAAATTAACCTGCTTCTATTTATCTACCTTTTGCTTCAAGATTTTTTACCTTTCTTTCCTTCTGTATATCTTATTTTCACTGCTTCTCATGTCTGGCTGATGGTTGCCTGGCAGCTGCCTGGCTTCTTACCCCAGGTGTCCCTCTGTTTCTCCCTCGTTCTCTCCTCCTCCTTCTACTCATTCCTTTCCCGACCCTAGATTTCTCCTCCTATTTATTCTGTCTTCCAGCTCCACCTATCCTTTTGCTTGCCTAGCTTTTGGCCATTCAGCTCTTTATTACACCAATCAGGTGCCTTAGGCAGGCAAGGTGAAACAGATGCAACATATCTTTATATAATTAAGCATACATATCCTTGCATCGTTAAATGAATACATCATAAGCAAGAGCAACACACCTTTACACAGTTGAAGTAATATTCTGCAACATGAACAAATGTAACACGTCTTTACATGGATATTCCACCAGAATAGCCAAAAAATACATAGGATTTATGACCAATGAAATTGTCTGGGGTGGGTTTTCTTCTTATTGATTTTTATTGAGCTCTACATTTTTCTCTGCTCCCCTCCCTGCCTCTCCCCTCCCTTTTAGCCCTCCGCCAAGGTCCCCCTGCTTCCAATTTATTCAGGAGACCTTGTCTTTTTCTAATTCCCATGTAGATTAGATCAATGTATGTCTCTCTTAGTGTCCTTATTGTTGTCTAAGTTCTCTGGGATTGTGATTTGTAGCCTGGTTTTCTTTGCTTTATGATTTGAAAGGTAAGCTGGGTGCTACTTGACTAGAGATTCAGGAATACTTAACTTTTTTCAATTCTGTACTTTTCTTCGGCATCAGCCCTATAACCAGGTTGTTGTTTTCCTGTTACTGTTTTGTTTTTAATTAGCTTAAGTTGTTTTCAAAATTTGGGCAAGATCCATACATCTCTTTGTGGAAATGCTGGTTTAAGTAAACACTTGAACACCTATCTTGCACCAGACATGGGGCTATGGAGACCATGGAATGGTCAGGTTCCCAGCATAGGATACACCCCCATGCTCTAACTCCACTCTCTATTGTGATTTAGGATTTTAGATACAAATAAAAATAGAGAGCCCACTCACTGTAGACTTCAGGACAGTGCCTTATGCGGGTTCAGTCCGAGAACTGACTGTAATGCCAGACCCCAATTTGTAGTGAAGAAGGCTGAGAGACAGTATGGAGAATGCTTAAGAATCAAGTTCGAGCCAGCCAGCCTCTTGTTTTACCATAGAGTGTTGATGTTTTTGTTGGAGGCTTGACCACATCCTCCTACTTCTGGTTTCTTCATGGCTATTTGCTTGTAGCTGTCTCTTTGATATCCTTGTCTCTGTACCATGTCTCTGTACATCGAGCCCTCAGTAGAGGAGTGCTCAATGAATTTATCCACACCGGGACCTGACTACCACTGCTGTCTTGGCCACAAGCTCTCTGGGCATTCCTCACTCCCCTTTCTCAGCTACCCTTTGTGAGAGTTGGGCTGCAAGGCCCCTGGATCCTCTCTTTGATTCTTCCAGGGTTGGAAGCTCTCTGGGGAGTGACTGGATTGTGTTTTGGGAGACCCTTCCTGACCCTTCCACTGCTGCAGGCTGGCTGTATTAGTGCTGTTATTATTGGAGTCTCATCAAAGCCACTCCTCCTCTTCCTGGTTCTAATTCAGCTGGATCCGTTGTCTGCTGTTACCCTCCAGCATCTGCTTCAAAGCCAAACAATTATGCTCATGCTCCTGGCGATAAATGTCAGAGATTGCATTTCCGTAATCATCTCCCAGGCGAAATATCAAAAGGTTCATCGCATTGCCTTGCGTTGCACAACCCCAGGGTCATATAACGCCCATCACAAAGGCAAAAGAAGATGAATCAGCACAGCTGTCCTCGGCTTTGTCTCCAGTGGAATTCATTCCGCTGCCTTGCCTTCATTTTGTTTTTCCTCCTCATGTAGGCCTGGCTTTAAAAGAACAATTTGTGGGGCTGAGATGACTCAAGTTTTTAAAGCCAACTTTCTGTGCAAGCTAGAGGACCCAATTCAGGTCACCAGAACCTTTACAGGTTGGCACAGTGGCCTACCTGTAATTCCACTCTTGGAAGGCACAGAAAAGGGAGCCTTCCTCACTCCCAGCAAGATGTCTAGGAAAATGAGCCGTAATAATAAGGGATTTCTTTATGTACCAATCACTGAGTTAGTCATTGGTTATTGCTAAGCATGTAAATCTGGATAGATAATCTAATGCCCAGGTGCCTTCATCTATGAAATGGAGATTAAAAATCCTAAATTACTGTGAAAGCCTTAAGACCTTTCAAAGTGAAGGGTTGGGGATTGAGCTCAGTAATAGAGCACTTGCCTAGCAAGCGTGAGCCTCTGGGTTGGTCCTCAGCTCAGGCGGGGGAGCGGGGACAAAATAATAAGAGATGAAGATGGAAGAGTGATCGAAGAAGATTTCAGACCTCGCCTTTGGGTACATGCACACAGAAACACATGTAACCATATATGGACACATGCATATACATGAAAAGATGAAAAAGAAAAGAAAAAAAAACTTGCTATGAGCTAAGAAATGGGACATTCAGCAAGTTGATACCTCAAGGTTGGAGAAGTGGACAATCTATTTTGGCCCGTCATAGAAAGTCCCAGGGCTTGTGTGTTACGCCTCTCTCTATTGCAGATGTTTTTGGCATGGGGCCAAGGACAGCGTCTCTTTCTCAGCAGTCTTTACCTTCTCCATCATTCTATCTGAATTACCTTCATTCTGGAACTCCCTCTGGAACTCACCCCCTTACGTGGTATTCAGTGTCACTGACACCCCTACATTTTAATCACTAATCCAAACCTCTGTCTGAGTGCCAGACTTCATGTCTGACCACTCATTCCCGTTTCCATGTGGATACCTCATAGCGGTCTTAGACTGAAGA
The DNA here is from genome assembly GCA_028555095.1 of Dicrostonyx torquatus. NCBI lineage: Eukaryota > Metazoa > Chordata > Mammalia > Rodentia > Cricetidae > Dicrostonyx > Dicrostonyx torquatus. The sequence continues at coordinate 187,751 of JAQHUG010000151.1, forward strand.
CATACCTCATGCCCGATACTTCCTCCTCAGTTCACACAAGCGGTCAGAAGATGAGGCAGGTACTTGTGTGTTGGGCAGTTGACATGATCTCTTTTAGCTCTGAACATTCTCTTACCAAATACATGTGCTGTGGGATAATGCTCTTGTATCTTGTAAAGGTTTGTTACTTGTAGTGGTTTAATTAAATGCCGATTGGCCAATATCGAGGCAGGAAATATAGGCAGAGTGACCTGACTAGGAGAATTCTGGGAAGAGGAAAGGCTCAGTCTGCAGTCACCAGACAGATGCAGAGGAAGCAAGATGAGAAATGTCTCACTGAGTAAGGTACCAAGTCATGTGGCTAAACATAGAAAAGTATTATGGGTTAATTTAAGTTGTAAGAGCTAGCTAATAATAAGCCTGAGCTAATAGACCAACCAATTTATGCTCAACATAAGACTCTGTGTGTTTTGTTGGGACTGAAGAGCTACAGGACTGAATGGGACAGAAACTTACATCTGCATACATGTTTTTTAATCTCCATTTCATAGATGAAGGCACCTGGGCATTAGATTATCTATCCAGTTTTACATGCTTAGCAATAACCAATGACTAACTTAGTGATTGGTACATAAAGATCCTCCCTCCACTTGTCAAATCCATATTTCTGTTAAATCATTTGATATGTCTCCCCACCCCCCAAGTTACTAGAATTGTTGAAGTCAAGTGCCGAACGCTGGCAGCCCTAACAAGCTAGCCTTGGCCATCTGTCCTCCAAACACTAGTCAAAGCAGAGAAAAGAGATGTATCCAACATGACCACGTTAAGAAGAGACACACAATGAGGCCTATGACCCAGGTTCATCTCTGTGTCCTGACATGAGGCACCAGGCATAGTGGTGCACATCTTTAATCCCAGAATTTGGGAGGAAATGGTAGACCTTTGCAAGTTCTAGGACAGCCAGAATTACTTAATGGAATTCTGACTTGAAAAACCAACAATCAAGGCCGGGCGGTGGTAGCGCACACCTTTAATCCCAGCACTCGGGAGGCAGAGGCAGGCGGATCTTTGTGAGTTCGAGACCAACCTGGTCTACAAGAGCTAGTTCCAGGACAGGCTCCAAAGCTACAGAGAAACCCTGTCTCGAAAAACCGAAAAAAAAAAAAAAAACAACAACAATCAAATAAAACCTCCAAAGGCATACCGTCAACAACTCTCCTGCACCTGAAGCTTTAGTGAGCTCCAGGAATCCTCCTGTCTCCACCTCTTCCCAAGGCTGGATTTCATACATCAACCGCTGTGCCTGGCTTTTACATGAACACTGCAGATCTGAACCCAGGTCCTCATGCTTGTGTGGCAGGCACTTTACCAACTGAGCCATCTCCTCAACCGCCAATTTTTTTAAAAGCATATACTTACTATACAAAAATAAAATACCAACAACACGAGCCACTTCTTAGCTAATAAGCTATTTCTCTTCTTCTCAGTAAATCGCCTGTTTCCATTCTGCCGCCATCCAGTAAATCAAGGAGAGTGGAAACCATTCTTCCTATGTTGAGGGCTTGATACTAGGCCATTGATGTGGGCTCCAAGTCAACGTTTCTGGAATATTTCTGGAAAAGCAATTTCCTAGGTTGCAGTAAAGAACTAAATGGAATAGTAGATTGCTTTTATTTATGTTCTATTGGTGGAATAAACCCCATCTTCCTAAACTATAAGCTGAAATGACTGATCAAGCCAGCATGTCTGGAACTCCCTTTCCATCTGAGGCTTCCCGTTGGAAAGGGTCCTTCCTAGACCTAGAGATCTTCCCGACCAGAATTTATGGTTAAGTCCATTTTGACTTAAGGGCAGAGCCAGGCACTTAAAGGATTCAGAAATTGTTCATGAGTTACTGACTGAAGTATGGGACAGATCATTATCCAATAATCCCAAGGCAAACACGTGTTTAAAGTGAACCTCGCCTCTTACGCCAAACGTCAGCTCTGTTCCACTCATCTGTCTGTGCCTCATTCCTTACATCCATTAGGTGGGAGAAGACAGCGCTCTCTTAGAGGGGGTTGCTAAACTGCACATCTGCTGGAGCCAGAGGCAAGCAGTCCAACAGGTGGCAGCCGACCAGAAGGCTCGCAGGCGGGGTCCAGGCTCCGCGCCCGGCCAAGCGCACACACCTGGGGGCGTGGCCAGCCGAGCTCCGGGGGCGTGGCCAACGAGCCGGCGCGGGCGGACGGGCAGGCGAGGAGAGGCCAGGGGGCTGGCGGGCCTGTGTGTTGGCGGCGCCGGAGCTCGCGGGAGCGGCTAGGAAGCTCGGCCGCCGGGAGGAGGCCGCGGCCACGGTGAGCGCGGGCGGGCGCGCGAGCGGGCGGGAGGGCGGCTCGGAGGCCAGGCCGCGGCACTTGGAGAGGGAGCGGGTGCCGGGAGGCCCGAGCGGCGGGGACAAAGGGCCACGGTGCTCGCCGCCTCCGGGATCCCCGGGTCCGGGCGCCGGTGCTCGATGCCCCTCCCTCCGAGGAACACCGGGGTCACCTGGCTCCCGTGGTGGGGGGTGGACGACGAGCGCTTGGGGAAGCCTGAGATGTCTTTGGGTCCTCGCGGTTGGTGGCTACGGGGGCGCAGCAGCTGCGGGCAAGTTGCCCACAGACAGGACTGGTCGGCTGGGGGAGCGAGCGAGAAAATTGGATTACTAACGGTCTCCTGCGGAATGTTTTGTGCCCGCGGTCAGGATCGCCAGGACTTTCTGTTTCAAAACTGAGTTTTACAAAGTCCCGAATGGAGCGCCGTCTCATCATTTTCTGACCAGCAGGGGCCACCTCTTAACCCTTCTCCCTATGCCAGAATTGTAGTTTATTGTTTGGAGGGGATTTATTTTTATTGTTATTATTTTTAAATGTATGTGTATATTTGTGTGTGTATGCACACTTCCGTCCTGGTCCTGGTGCTGCTCGGGGCCAGAAGAGGGCGTTGGATCTCCTGAAGCTGGACTTACGGGCCGTTGTGGCCTGCCAGATATGAGTGCTGGGAACTGAACTCAGGTCCTCTACAAGAGCAGCAAGTGGTCTTAAAACACCAATCTCTCTAGCCCCTTATTTTTATCTTTACTTTTAATTTATTTAATTTGGAAGTAAAACTGGCCTGCAATTCATTATCCTCCTGCCATGTTTGCCAAATGCTGGGGCTACAGGCATGTCTCACCAGGTCCAGCTAATATTTATTTTCATTGATTTTATTGGGAATTTGTATTTTAGCCTTAAATTATGCCTTGTAAGTTTTTACTTTATTACTATTAGTGTGCTCATGTGTTGCACACCTGTGTACCTGTGCCATGGTATGTCAAACGACAACTCTGGAGGGAGGCAGTTCTCTCCATTAGGAGTTTGCTTTTACCCACCTAGCCATTTTGCCAGCCCCAAATTATAACCCCTGTGAAAATTTGTGTTGATTTCCTCCCCCTTTATTTTCTATTTGTACTATAATCCCTTAGTAATGGAGGAATCTGGTACTAACAGAAAGAATATTTTCACGTTTACCCACAATTCTTAATGCAATTAATAATTTATTGGCATTTGTTATTGGTACATTTATTTGAATGGTTGCTTCCACTCCTCTCTGTCTCTGAAGTATTTACTGACAAAATGAGATAATCATTAGGATAATTTTCATTTACATTTTTATTTTGATACTATCATTTTAAAAATTGGAGCTGAAGGTATAGTTTGTGGTAGAAACCTTGCCTCACACACGTGAGGCCCTAAGTTCCACCTCCAGCAGCACCTGTATACACATACACAGAGACTTTGAAGGTGCATTAAAATAATACAGTATTGATATTTTTGAAGATGTATTTTTTGTTATTTTCAATTATGTGTATGTGTGTACAGGTGTCCCAGGAGGTCAGAGACTTCAGCTCCCCTTCCCCTGGAGCTGAAGTTCAGGTGATTGTGAGCTGCCCCAGATGGGCGCTGGGAGCTACATACTCCTGACTACTGAGCCATCCCTCCAGCCCTGAATTCAGTTCCCAGCACCCACATCTGGCAGGCCACACAGCCTGATAAGTCCAGCTCTGGGATACAATGCCATCTTCTGGCCTCCATCAGCACCAGAACGGAAGTGTGCATGCACACCCAGACATGCACATAATTTTTTAATAGTTCTTATATGAGTTTAAATACTGGAATTGAATTTGACTAAAGTCTAAAGTTGAGGTTTGAATAGTAAGTAGCAATGCAGTTGGCAATGCTTGCAGATTGCTGGGGCCTTAGCCATGTTCACTGTAATTTTTTATTATGCCTGTGTCGTAGTAGTATTCTAGGTTTCTCTAAAGATGGCCACCCAAGCCTAAAGTTTTGAATATTTAAGTAATCATTGAGAATGATGTTCAAATGATTCCTCAAGGTTTTTTGACACAAACAACTAAATCTTGGCTTATGTTGGGTTTGTTTTTTTTTTTTTTTTGCTTATTTGATTATTGCTTATTATTGTAGCATTTGCTTATTTGCTTATTTTTATTTGTTTATTTTGTGACCTACCATTTGAATTAAAGTTTTTGTGTGTTTGGTTTTATTTTGAGCTTCCTGGCAGTTACTGAGAGGCTTCTTTGAAGAACCATGAAGTCACACTATGTTGTGCTAACCCTGGCCTCCCTGGTGTTCCTGACGAGTCTCCCTGCGTCACAGAGCTGTAACAAAGCTCTCTGTGCTAGCGATGTGAGCAAATGCCTCATTCAGGTAGGACAACAAGTATCTGTTGATACTGAAACATGCTGTGGACAGGTAGATACTGTGGAATAAATCAAAGCCAGAGTGTATGGTCTGAACTTAGGGCCAGGGCCCGAGGTGCTGAACTTTAGATTTTTATCCCTATGGCTCTCTTCCATCCGACTGAGGTTGGGTTTAAGAAGTTCGATCTAGGATGTGCTATTCTGCTGTGTAAGCATGCTGCTGTACGTGATGAGCACGCTAGTCTCTGTAATCTAGCGTGCATGGCGGTGTCTTAATAACTATATTTAGAAAACTTTTAGCCTATCAATTAATAGACAAATTATTACATGTACCATATTATTTTTTGGTTGCTGTGTAACAGATGATATCAAAACCTAGCAACCTCAGGCAAAAGTGCATCACCTTCTGAGCTTCTGAGGACGCGGGTCTGGGAAGCAGTGTGGCTGGGAGGTTCTGGGTCAGGCTTGTTCTCAAGGTTGTGGGCTGGGATTATCGAATCTCCTTCCAGGTATCTGAAAATTATCCTTTCCAATGGAAGCCAGGTGATCAACGTAGTTACCTCCCGTTTTCCTGAGGTGCAAAGTGACAGTCACTTTTGGTGAGGTTCATTTAGCTAGGTAATAGCTGTGGGATTTGGTCTGTTTTTGTCTCCAGAGCCCATGACTTTTTCACTAGGCGTACTGGTTCCTGTTCTGCATGCCGCTGTGATAGTTAGTGATGAATTACATGGCTTCTCTTCCCATCCCATCACCAGTCTTTCCTTTGGGGTGCCTGTCTTTTGTAGCCTCCATTGGAGGTGCTGGCTGTGGCCTAGGAAATGTAGCAGCTGTGCACACAGGTTGAATATGCCTTATGTGAAATGTTTACAGTCAAAAATGCTTCACATTTTGAATTTTTTTAGATTTTGAAGTTTTGTGTGTGTGTGTGTGTGTGTGTGTGTGTGTGTGTGTGTGTGTGGTATGTTCAGGTACCTTGGTAATGGGACCCAATCTAAAGACAAAATATGTTTATATCTCATGTATATCTTGCATTGCCTAGGGGTGATCTTGAGCAGTATTTTTAGCGTTTCTGTCAGATGTGGAATTTTCCACTTGTGATGTCATGTTAGTGGTCAGTACACTTTAGAGTTTTGAGCCTTTCAGGTTGCACATTAAGGATGAGAGACTCACAGTCTGTATTAGCTTTCCATGTAGAGCGTGAGTCAGCTGACTTTGGCTGTAATTCTCACTTGAAAGTGCCATCTTAAGTTTTTATAGAGCAAAGATCATTTGTGCCTATTCCTGTTATTTTCCTCCTTTTCATTAGTAATTGGAACTTTAGGTATGTTAATCTCATACTCTGATAGAACCTTTACTTTGCCTTTCAAATCAAAGCATTTAACTAGAGAAAATTGTTATTAGCTGACTTTAACTTTTTTATGTCTTCTTTCATGTGTATATATGTGTGTGTATGTGTATTGTAGGTGTACATGTGAGTATATGTGTGTCATAGGTGCACATGTATGTGGTATGTGTATTGGAGGTGCACATGTATGTGGTACGTGTATGTGTGTTGTAGGTGCACATGTGTGCATTTGTCCTTGTTTGTGTGGAGATGTAGCATGAATTCTAATTGGTCTTAATGAATAAAATCCAGAGTCAGATATTGGGGGTGAAAGCTGAAGGATCAGAGAAGCAGAGCAGCAGCCACTAGAGAGACCTTTTACCTCTACCAACGCTCAGATGGAAGGGGCGATCCTGTCCTCAGACTCTCTCCTCAGAATGCATCCTCAGACTGCACTGACCTCCTGTCTCCTTCCACCTTATATTCCTCTCTCCACCCAGTCATGTCACTCCTGTTTCTACCTTCCTAGTGCTGGGATTAAAGACCTGTGATTCCCAAGTGCTGGGATCACCTTTTGTGAGCTCTGTTTCTCTTTTAGACAGATTCAATCTTGTGTAGCCCAGTGTGACCTTGAACTAACAGGGATCCCTCTGCCTCTGTCTCCTGATTCTGGGATTAACAGTGTGTGCCACCACTGCCTGGCCTCTAGTGGCTTATCTCTACACTCTGATCTTCAGGCAAGTTTTATTTGTTAAAACACAAACAAAATACCACTCCATGGAGGCTAGAGGAGAATGTCAGGCATCCTGTCACTCTCTGCCTTATTTCATTGAGACAGGGTCTTTTACTGAACCTGGAGCTAGGCGAGTGGTCACCAAGCCCCAGGGAGCTGTCTCCACAACCCAGGTTATTCTGAGGATGCTTTGAAGTATGCATAGAGAGAGGAACAGTGGACCATTCACCCACACTTAGAACGGCTGCTGTCATTATTTTGTTTGTCTCTTCTATGCCATTTTCACCTTAGTTCTGTTGCAATTTCAGGCCAATCCCCATTTTGTTTTATCCATAATTCTAATCTGTATGTTTAATAGATAAGAACTTATATGTGTGTATGTTTGTCTGTATATGTATATGTGCATGTGTGTCAGACTTGAGTGTTGGTACTCAGGAGCTCCCACCCTGTTTTTTAAGGCAGGGTAACTCCCTGAGACTTGAGGCTTACTGACAGGGTAGGCTGTCCAGCCACCATGCCCTGCTTTTTACATGTATGCTACAAGTGGAATCCAGAGCCTCATGCTTGCTGAGCCGTCCCTCAGCCCTCAAGAACTTTTTAACATAGCTATTCCATTAGTATCATAATGTAAAAAAATTGTCTGGCAGACCCTGAGGAGTCACTCATGAAAACTGAAGACTAAGAAGGGATCTTAGAGCCGGGCGGTGGTGGCGCACACCTTTAATCCCAGCACTCGGGAGGCAGAGGCAGGCGGATCTCTGTGAGTTCGAGACCAACCTGGTCTACAAGAGCTAGTTCCAGGACAGGATCCAAAGCCACAGAGAAACCCTGTCTCGAAAAACCAAAAAAAAAAAAAAAAGAAGGGATCTTAGTCTATGGTGGGCTAGCCTTACAAGTCACTGCGGAAGGGTTAGCCTAGATAAACAGCGTATTTCTACTTCAAACCTTATCAAAAAGTAAATCTCATGTGGATTAAAACAGTTAACAGGAATCCTTCAGTCATGAGGTTTCGGCTTCAGTTATCTGCACATAAAGAATGTGTGCAGTGGCCATAGGTGGCGATGAGTGTTTGTAATCTCAATGCAAGAGGTGGGGACAGGAAGGTCCTGGGATCCACTACCAGCCACTCCATCCTAATCTGTGAGTTCCAGGACCAGGTAGAAAGAGAGACCCTGCTTCAGAAACAAAGATAGAGGGCTTCTGAGGAGCAGTCACCAAAGTTAACCCTAACTTCTATGCAGTGTGTACTTGTGTG
>JAQHUG010000151.1:208124-234259 GCA_028555095.1 Dicrostonyx torquatus
GGTGGTGGCGCATGCCTTTAATCCCAGCACTCGGGAGGCAGAGGCAGGCGGATCTTTGTGAGTTCGAGACCAGCCTGGTCTACAAGAGCTAGTTCCAGCGCAGGCTCCAAAGCCACAGAAAAACCCTGTCTCGAAAAACAAAAAAGAAAGAAAGAAAGAAAGAAAGAAAGAAAGAAAGAAAGAAAGAAAGAAGTGCACCACCACTGCCTAGCTACAATACTGATTTTTAACTCATGAAATTGAACGTTATCTTTTATTTAGATTTTCTTGCATTTCTTTTAACTATATTTGTATTTTTAGTATACTTATGCATTTTTTAAAAAATTACTTTTACGTGTTTAGGTGTTTTACCTACATATATGTCATGTACCACATGCATTTCTGGTGGCCACAGAGGTCCAAGGAGGAGTCAGATCCCCTGGGACTGGTGCTACAGATGGTTGTGAGCCACCATGTGGGTGCTGGGAACTGAATCCAGGTATTCTAGAAGAGCAGCCAGTAATCACCGAGCCATCCCTCCAGCCTGAGAAGATATTCTTCAAGTAGCTGAGTGTCCTGCACGGTTAAGAACTGCCGCAGCTTTGCTTTTCTGTGAGCATGCTGAGCTGTCATTACAGAGAAGCGCTTTTCTGTGGTCTGCAGAGCACAAGACGCGTTGTCATGTGAGTGATCATAGCTTTCTTCTTTAACTCACTAAATAGCCTGCGCAGAAATGATTAACATAAGATAAGCTAGAAGAGTGAGTACTTTAAGAAAGAGATATGGGGCTAGAGAGATGGCCCAGCAATTAAAAGCACTTGCTGCTCTTTCAGAGGACCTAAGCTTGATTTCCAGCACCACGTGGCAGCTCACAACCAGCCCCAGAGATCTGATACTTTCTTTTTTGCCTCAGTGAGAACCAGGCACACACGTGGCACGTGGACATACATGCAGGCTAAATACCCATATTCATAAAATAATAAAATTTTGTAATAACTTTTTAAAAAAAGAAAGACAAAGATATGGTCTAGGGATGTGACTACATGATACAAATGTGACATCTCCAGATGTGTCACCTAGCCACTGAGAGCTTACCTATTGTGAAAAGCTCTGGTTCTTCAGCAGTCAGGGGAAAAAACGAAAACAAAACAAAACAACAAACCCCAGGAAATAATGATACAGAGGTTTAAAACAAGCTGTTCCTTAAGAAACTTCGGTTTCTTCTGTTGGCATCTGTACTGCTGAGATGACGGGCTGTGAGAATGTTAGGACAATTGCCTCTGTTTAGTCCTCTGCGCCTCCTGAAGTAACAGATGTAAAATCGTTTCCCTGGAAGGTCATGGTCGTGTAAATATTTTTACCAGGATGGTTACAAACAGTCAAGGCAGTGTGCGGTCCTCCCAGCCACTCCTGCAAGTTGCTAAGCGTAAGGGTGGTCCCTATATAAATGTTTATCTTGTGCTCTGACTGCAAAGAAGTCTTGCTTTAAACACCGAGCAAATGGTTGTCTTGGTGCACACCCTTGCTCAGGTGGGCTGCATTCACCCTCTCTGGATGGGAAACTGTAATAAAGGATGTTGTTTTGACTAGATCTTTACTGTTTTACTTTTCCCTTTTTTTTTTTTTTTTTTTTTGGTTTTTCGAGACAGGGTTTCTCTGTAGCTTTGGAGCCTGTCCTGGAACTATCTCTTGTAGACCAGGCTGGCCTCGAACTCACAAAGATCCACCTGCCTCTGCCTCCCGAGTGCTGGGATTAAAGGCGTGCGCCACCACCGCCCGGCTGTTTTGATACTTTTATAAAAAGAAGTTTTAGGTCTGGTAAGATATTTGAGGGGGTAAAAACACCTGCCACCAAGCCTGATGACCTGAGTTTAATACCTGGGGGACACACACACTTTCTAAATAAATAAATAAATAACATGATTAAAAATAAACTGTAAATAAAATTTAAAATTCAGATCAATAAAAGTAAATAAATTAAAATTTGGATCACTCGTATGTCTACCATGGTCTGTTAGCTCTCCATCACTGTGACAGAATACCTCCAATAATCAGTTTCTGTGTGTGGTGGTTATTCCTCATTGTCAGCTTGCTGGGTTTAGAATCACCTATTTGGAGACACACTTCTGGGCATGTCTTTGAGCACATTTCCAGAGAGGAAAAGCAGAAGAGGGGAGACACCCCGTCTGCCCTGGGTATTAGCAGCACATCCATCTAAAAGACTGGGGGCCCAGACAGAGTAGGAGGAAAAGGAGAAAGCCAGCATGCTGTGCCCTTTCCTCTGCTCAGAGGTGTTCTAGTTGCATGTCCCTGCTGCCCCAGAGGTGCCATCATGCCAGCCGTACCATGGCGGCCTGTGAACCAAAATGAGCCCTGTTCTTTAAGCTGCTTAGTTATTGTATTGCTGTGAAGAGACACCATGATCAAGGCAACTTTTAAAGAAAGCATTAGCTGGGGCCTCGCTTACAGTCAGAGCATGAGCTCATCATCGCAGGAGCATGGCGGCAGGCAGCAGACATGGCGCTGGAGCAGTGGCTGACAGCACATCCGTTCCACAAGTTGGAGGCAGAGAGAGACACTGGGCCTGGTGTGGGCTTTTAAAAGTCCACTTCCAGTGACACACCTCTTCCAGCAAGGCCACAGCTCCTAGTCCTTCCTAAATGGTTCCACTAACAGGACCAAACATCCTGGACCTGTGGAGGCCATTGTCATTCAAACCACCATACATCACAGTGAGGAAAATAACCAATCCACCTGGGTTACAGGTATATGTGTGTGTGTGTGTACATATACATATATTTATATGCTGTCCTGTCCTAGCTTCAGTCTGTGGTTGCTTGGCCATCCTGTTTGGGCCTGTGGTAGTGTGGTAGTGTAGCAGGGACGCAAAGGGAAATGGAAGAGTCCCAGTAGTCCCTCAAGGACATGACCCCAGTTACCTTACTTTCTAACATTGGCTTCACCCCCTAAAGATTCCACCACTTCCAACTGGCTCTGTGGGCTGGGGATGAAACTTTCAATATATGGACCTTTGGAGATGGGGGAGGGAGTCTGTGTATGTGTCTGTGTGTCTACATGCATGTGTATGTGTATGTGAAGAATGGGAAAACCTCACTGAGTTGTAAGTACTTTTAGTTAATACACATTAACTAAATTTTTAGGATGATGTCAGTATATTTCATGAAAGCACTCAGACTTCTATTCAGAGGTCTGTAATGACTATTTTAGCAGTTTATTGGCTCTCTGTTATGTAACACTTCTCTGCGCTAAATTAGCAGACTACTTCTTAGTGTGAAATTAATTTAGTTGCCGGGCAGTGCTGGCTCATGTATTTAATCCCAGCACTCGGGACGCAGAGGCAGGTGGATCTCTGAGAGTTCAAGGCCAGCCTCGTCTACAGAGCTAGTCAGAATCACGGTGTGACCATGAACTCGGGATCATGCCCCATGAGGAAGCACTGTACTTTCTCCAAGACTTTCAACGTGGACAACAGATGATGTTGCCATTAAGTGGCTGAAGCCATGAAAGAATTAAGTACTGGATTTCAGTCTCTGGTCTAACTCTCAGCTGATAATACCCCCTGTACAAACAGTGGTTAAGCTTGGGCAAGCGCCTGTGGTTGGGTTCAGTTGTCAGAGTAAAAGGTGTGTCTTTAAACGGCTTGAAGACTTCCATTTGAGGATTGGTTGATTTTCTTCGAGAAAGACTAATAACTAGTTATTAAAATGCTGGACAGAAACATGCTTTATTTTTCTCATTCCAAACTGTATGAAGCAGTAATGTCTAACTCAAACCAGAGTCAAGTCCTAGCCACTTGCTAATTGAATATTGTGTGCATTTTATACCTTCATTTGAAAAATGAGAATAATCTACCCCAATTGCAGCTTCATGAGGCAGGAGGTAGTGCATACACAGCTCCTGGAGTGGCGCCTGTGTTTAGACAGAACCGACGTAAGAACTCAGGGGAATGTGGCCACAGAAAACAGTTGGAAGCTTTGAGTCACTTTCTTTTTTGGACATCTTTGAATGTTGTGTTTGGTTTGGTCACATGTTCCATTTGACTCAAGTTTATTCATAGTGAGGTTGGTAAAATATATAAATAGCCCAGTTGAAAGAAAATCCCACATTTTAACTCTACATTTTTTCTGTTTAAAAAGTGAAGAATTTTCAAATACATTTATGTTTTTAAAAGTGGACTTACGAAGTTTCGAAAACGGTAATAAAGAACAAGGCCTCTTGGTTCACATCTGCAATCCTGTCGCTCAGGGCAGCCTCACACAGTAACACCTCACTCAGATAGCAACAAGTACAGTAAACTAAGGCGGATGCTGACAGGGTGCAGGAGAAAGTAAGAGGAGAGTGAAGGCTGTTTCTGAATTTGACCACAGAGACGAACTGCTGTGCAAGATATTCACAGGTGTTGATAATAGTGCATTGCTTATTGTTTATATCAGGATATTATATTACCATTATTTTATTAGACATGCATTGGAAGATTGGGGAGGTAGATCAGAGAGTTAAGCCCTTACCCTGTAAGCATGAGAACTGGTGTTCGGATCCCCTGGTGGGTGTGGTGTCTTGCCCAGAGTACCAGGGTGTGGGAAGTGGAGGCAGAAGCAAGATGAAAGGTCAGATGAGCCGAGACTAAGAGCTGTGACCCAGCAATAGATTCTGCCACAGTATATAGGATGGAGAGCAATTAAGGAAGACACTTGAAGTCACTGTTAGGCCTCCACATGTGTACACACACGTCCATGCCAAAATTTCTCTAATGGAAGTCATTGAAGTATAGTATATGCATATTTGTGTAATGTAAGCTACCATTTACATTTACAAAGACACAATATGGTTTTTAATATTTATTTTATGTGTATATGTGTGTTTGCCTAAGTGTGTATCTGTGCACCATGTGAGGGCAGGAGCCCACACAGGTCAGAAGAGGCATCATGTCCCTGGGACTAGAGTTACAGGTGGTTATGAGCCACCATGCAGGTGCTAGGAATTGAACCCAAGTTCTCTGCAAGAACTATGAATATGAATATATATATATGAATTTGAAAGAAACTTTATGTCTTTGGCCAAGGGCAACTTTTGTAAAAGTAAAAACCAAGGAATCAGCATTAGCTGGATGGCCTTTAAGTACTTCTGTATGTGAATGTATGTATATGTATGTATGTATGTTCAGAAAGTGCACTCTTGCTCCAAAGACAGGACGCGAGTTTTATGGGGGAACAAGTTACGAAGCTTTATAACAACCGTCTTCCTGGGCTTCCAGGGAGCTTGCTCTCACAGCATTTTGTTTTCATGTTGTATTAGGTTTCTGTGTTGGTTCTGCTGTTTTCTTTTTGAGGCATGAAGACAGCTTGCTAAGCTTCACAGGCTAAGCGTGCACTCTGACACAGAGCTATATGTCACGCTTTCAGGCCTAGCCATGCCTTCTAATGTCTGCATAGCAGAACCACAGCCTCAGGATACAGAATTTGACAGAATCCACACGATACAAGTTTGTATGTGTTAGGTCATCAAGCATAGGTCAACTAAGTGAGTTACTGAGAAACCCTCTTGATTGCAGAGGAGTCTTGGTCCATGAAATTCCCCAAGTGGATTCAGGGCTTGTCCTTGGGTTGAGTCCATAGTCTTTTTTTATCAGGACGACAGGCTTGCCTCTTGGCCTCTATGTCCCTTTATTAGGAGGCCATGGCTGGGACTGTGGTTCTTTTCCTCTGAGTCGCTCTTCTGTCTTTCATACACTTCAGCTGTCCTCTCGTTTCCTTTATTCTGATGCTCTTTCAGAATTTGTCTGATGGACTCCATACTCTATTATCCTGACTGTTCTCATTCACTGCACATGCTAGCTGCTTCTAGTCCACGCCCCAGCCCAGAAGATGGGTTCAGTTTAAAGCCTCTTTCCCATAATTGGAGTGATCATGAAGTTACAGTTCAAAGAGGGAAGATATTTGTTACAATATTTATAAATAATCTTCCACGATAAGCAGACTGTTTCAGTGTATCAATAAAAATAAAACTGGATGTGATGTGGGTGGAAGATGGATGTCACGGCTTTATTGGCTCGGCAAGCATTCCACTACAGGGCTGTCCCTTTACTCACATAGTATTTTGGGGTTTGCAGTGTTGGAGATTGGACCCAGGGCCTTGCTCATATTAGGCAACTGCTTTCATTACTAAGCAACATCACTGGCTTTTTGATGTGTTCTTATTTGTTCAAGACCAGGTCTTGCTATGTAGCCCAGGCTGGCCTTGAAATTGCAACCCAATTAGCTCAGCCTCTGGAGGGCTGGAACCATATAGGCTTGCACCACCACACCAGACTCTACACTAACAATTGTAAAGCATATTGGTGTTTTTGTTTTGTTTTTTAATGTGTGTGTGGGACATGCACATGGATATACCTGTGTGTCTCTGTGTCTGGTACCTGTGGAAGCCAGATTCCAAAGTAACAAATTTAAAAGGGTATTGGTGTTTTGTTTTGAAAAAGAAACTTAGTGTATGGGTGTTTTACCTGTGTTTATATATGTCTTAGGGTTTCTATTATTGTAAAGAGACACCATGACGACAATAACTTTTTGTTGTTGAATAAAAAGTACATCAGGAATAAATTTTTATAAATGAATATATGGTGTGGGTTATTCTTTTGCTCAGAGAGTTATATATCTCTAATCTGTCTTATTTCTAGGAGCTCTGCCAGTGCCGGCCAGGAGAAGGAAGCTGCCCGTGCTGTAAGGAGTGCATGCTGTGCCTCGGGGCGCTGTGGGACGAGTGCTGCGACTGTGTGGGTGAGCCGCTGCGCACTGCGCTCCGTGACACCATGGCCAGAGCAGCTCAGGAGGAAGGTCTAGGGCTTATCCCTGCAGGAGTCGGGACAGGGACTCATAAGGCAGGATCCTGGAGGCAGGAGCTGGTGCAGAGGCCATGGAGGGGAGCTGCTTACTGACTTGTCCCCCATGACTTGCTCAGCCTACTTTCTTTTTTTTTTTTTTAAATATTTATTTATTTATTATCTATGCAGTATTATGTCTGTGTGTATGCCTGCAGGCCAGAAGGGGGCACCAGACCTCATTACAGATGGTTGTGAGCCACCATGTGGTTGCTGAGAATTGAACTCAGGACCTTTGGAAGAGCAGGCAATGCTCTTAACCTCTGAGCCATCTCTCCAGCCCTCAGCCTACTTTCTTACAGAACCCAGGACCACCAGCCCAGGGTGATAACACTAGCAGTGATCTGGGCCCTTCTCCCCATCCGTCACCAATCTTGCCTATAGCCTCATCTTTTATTTTTGGTGATTTTTTTTTTTTTTTTTTGGTATTTTGAGACTGTACATCCTCATCTTATTGAGGCATTTTTCTCCATTGAGGCTCCCTTCTCTCTGATGAATCTAGCTTGTATCAAATTCACATAAAACTAGCCAGCACAAAGTGTACCATATATGTAAATAAACACTGCATAAGGTAAGTATATAGAGAATTATTATATATTACTTATATATAATTATGTAAAAGTAGTTTAAATAAAAGATTAGGAAAGAAGTGAAGGAGTGAGGAATCAATGGAGAATATTTTTAGTTTTTAATCTTTTTTATTTATTTTTATTATATGGGTGTTTTGCTGTGAACAACATGTTTTTTTTTTTTTCGAGACAGGGTTTCTCTCTGTAATGGTGGCTGTCCTGGCACTTACTCTGTAGATGACACTGGCCTTGAATTCACAGAGATCTGCCTGCTTCTGCCTCCCAAATGATGGGTTTGGGGGCATGTACCACCACTGCCCGGCTAACCAAGGCAACTCTTGTAAAGAAAAACATTTAATTGGGTGGCTTACAATTTAGAAGTTTATTCCATTATCGTCATGGTGGGACATGGTCCTATTAGCTTATAGAGGCCAATTACACTAAACTTTGTGGTGGTTTGAAAGAAAATGCCCCCCCAAAAGATGGCACTATTAGGAGGTGTGGCCTTTTTGGAGAAAGTGTGTCACTGTGGGGGCGGGCTTTGAGTTCTTTTTCTCAGGCTTCACTCTGACAATCAGTTGACTCCCTGCTGTCTTCTGGTGAAGATGTAGCACTCTCAACTCCAGCACCATGTCTACTGGCATGCCACTATGTTCCTCGTCATGATGATAACAGTCTGAACCTCTCAGACTGTAAGCCAGCCACCCCAGTTATAAATGTTTTCTTTATACTAGTTGCCATGGAGGCCAGATGAGGGTGCTGGGTCACCTGGAACTACGGTTACCGATGATCCTGAGCCTCTACGTAGGTGATGGGGATTGTGCCTGTGTCCTCTGTAAGAGCAGCCAGTGCTCTTAACCACTGAACATCTCTCAGCCCCTCTCAGTAGTGGAAGATTTTATTGATGTTGTTGTTTTGAAATCTCTCTACCATAGTGGGGCACATCCTCTGAGAGGGCTCAAGTTAGAGCACAGCCGTTCCTTCTGTCTCAGCTGTGTGTGCCTTCGTACACACTTTGTCCAACAAGCTTTCTTCTCCAACTCCCTTCAAGAAGAATTTTTCAGAATTCAGAACTGGTAGCAAAGGCCTGTAATTCCAACTACTTAGGAGGCTGAGGCAGGAGGATCACAAATTCAAGGCATGTGTGGGCTTATAGAATGAGTTCAGTGTCTTCCTGTCTCAACAAAACTAAGTAAATGATCAAAATAAGAAGAGAAAAAAGGAAAGAAGGGACTCTCTGTGACAGAGCACATGTGTAACATGTATGAGGCCCTGTTGAGATTACACCACCTGCTACCAAAGGAGACAGTGGAGAGAGAGAGAGCGAGAGAGAGAGAGAGAGAGAGAGAGAGAGAGAGAGAGAGAGAGAGAGATATTACACCACCTGCTACCAAAGGAGACAGTGGAGAGAGAGAGAGAGATTACACCACCTGCTACCAAAGGAGACAGTGGAGAGAGAGAGAGAGAGATTACACCACCTGCTACCAAAGGAGACAGTGGAGAGAGAGAGAAATTACACCACCTGCTACCAAAGGAGAGAGAACCAATTGGCTTCCTTTTTTCCTCTTCATTTTTCTAATCTATATTTTTATTTTATTTGTATGGGTGCTGGCATGTGTGTCTGTTGGGTGCAGTGCCCATGGGGGCCCGAAGAGGCTGCTGGATCCCCTGGACCTGTCATTTGTGAGCTGCCACATGGTGCTGGGAACGGAATCCGGATTCTCTAGGAGAGCAGTCAGTGCTCTGAACTACTGAGCTGTCTCTACTAATTTTTTTCTGATTTTCACTTAGGGCACAGTAACCATCATTGCTCATTTTCATCCTTACAGTCCAACACATCCTCTCCCTGAAGATTGCCAGACCTACCTTTTGAAGCCTGATTATCCACAAACTTACTAATGTACAAGTGAAAAGGACACTAGATAACTAGTGTTGTAGTTAATGAGGCTACTTTTTAGTGAAATCTTCTGTCATCAAGGCAGGAACAAAACCTTTGATAGTTAAGTTTTTGTGGGATTGAAATACATTTGAACCACTGTTTGTCTATTGTATGCAGGCGTGTGTGAGTGTGGCGGTCAGAGGACAACCTCAGAAGCTGGTTCTCTTCTGCCACGTTGTGAGATGCAGGGGATCAAACTGAGGTTCTCAGACCTATGAGACACTTGCTGTCGAGTCAGATAGGCTGAACTGGATTCCCAGAACCCTGAATGTGTGCTGTGTTTGTGAGTGTCAGGCTCCACGGCAGGTGCAGCTGTCCATTGTTGTTCTTTTAAGCTAATAGGCAAAAGAAATACTTGGATCTGAAGCTGAACATGGTATCATGTAATTACAGCCCTCGAGAGATCAAGCCCCAGAAGTGTGGATTTGAAGCCAACCTGAGCTGTAGAAAGACGCTGTCTCTAGAAATCAAGTAAATAAACCATTAAAAGAAATACTGAGTTAAGCCGGGCAGTGGTGGTGCACGCTTTTAATCCCAGCACTCAGGAGGCAGAGGCAGGCAAATCTCTGTGAATTCAAGGCCAGCCTGGTCTATAAGAGCTAGTTCCAGGGCAGGCACCAAAGGTACACCGAAACCCTGTCTCGAAAAACAAAAAAAGAAAGAAATATTGGATTAGACTTTAAAAAGGAGCCACTAAACTAGGCATGGTCATAAGTGTGTGTGTGCTTGTGGATGATGAAGCTAGTAGCAGAATTGGGAGAGAAAGGAAGATAACTTACAGGAAGTGAGAAGGGGAGAGTTTGATGGAGTACATGTCATAGTAAAGCAACACCATGCTGGGGCAGTGAGGAGTGCTGGGATAGGCGTGAGGGAGGGAGAGAGAGAGAATTTTAGTTACTTTTCTATTGCTGTGACAAAACACCATGACCCAGTCATCTTATAAAAGAAAGCATTTGATTTGGAGGCTCACAGCTCCAGAGGATTAGACTCCATGACCATCACAGTGAGAGCAGCATGGCAGCAGGCGGATAGGCATGGTGCTGGGAGGAGCCACAGGTACCAGAGATGCTCTGAGAGCTGGCTAGCATCTGCTTTGATATGTTAATAGCCCCTCCGCCATTGCTCCCTGGTTTCTTTACCTATGTTATGTTCTTTTGGGAGGTTGTTTTCATTTTTTTGTTTGTTTGTTTGGTTGGTTGGTTTTGGTTTTGACTTTTCAGGACGGGTTTTTCTGTGTAACAGCTCTGACAGTCCTAGAACTAGCTTTATAGACCAGGCTGGCCTCCAACCCACAGAGATCCACCTGCCTTTGCCTCCTGAGTGCTAGGATTAAAAGCTTGAGCCATCACTACCCAGTGGGAAGTCAATCTTTAACTGATTGTCTTTTTGAGAAAATATATCTGTATTATAAAAATAATTGCAAAAAAGCATTTATTTCAATATGGCTCAAAATATTAATTAAAAGGTATTGAAAATAATATGAGGATCTGGGGGATGGAGAGAAGGCTCAGAGCACTGACTTCTCCCAGAGGATCTGGAAGAGACATGATGGTGATCTTGGAGACAGCGGGCTGAGGCCAAGGGGAAGGAGAAACTGGGCCTTCAGACTTTCAAATATGTGTTTGAGAAGCATAATATTTTCTCAAAAAAATGTTGATGCTTTGTTCTGTGTCCAACAATCCTAAGCTTATTACCATAGAGGAACTTGTGTATCAGGCTACTAAAGCACTCCACAGATGTGGGCTAGCTTAGATGTCTGTGCGCAGTACCTGTATACAGTGGGCATGAAATCCCTTTAGCGGCCATAGACTGCTTTAGTTTATCCTTGTCCTAGGTGATTTCATTTATTTCTTCACTTAAAGGTGAGTTTGCTGGACTTCACAGGCTTGATTCTCGTGACTTGAAATGCATCATTCCAACTGACAGTGGTAGCATGTGCTGTAATCCCAGCACATGGGAGACTGAGACAGGAGGATGGCTAAAAACATGAGGCCAACTTGGGCTATATATCGAGTTCAAGGCAAGCCTGCATTTTATAGAAACCCTGTCTCAGAACGCACACATACAATGTGCGTATGCATTCCTGGCTCACTGTATTTGTACTGCCAAAGCCCTGGAATCACACTCCAGAGTCCTGTGAGTGGAGGGTAGTAACCTTGGTTTGCTCGGTGGGTGGCTCTCATTTCTTTTTGTCATTTCAGGGGAAAAAGTCTGGGGAACATGTATTCGTAATGCTAGAAATCACGGTGTTAGCACACAGAGCCTTGGTTCCAGGGAATTAGCAGAACTCCGAAATGTTACAACAGTGAGGAAAGTAAACTTTCATTCCCTTTGTCTCCCCAGGCATGTGTAACCCTCGGAATTACAGCGACACACCTCCCACATCAAAGAGCACAGTGGAGGAGCTGCATGAGCCCATCCCTTCCCTGTTCAGGGCGCTCACGGAGGGGGACACCCAGCTGAACTGGAACATAGTCTCCTTCCCTGTGGCAGAGGAGCTCTCACACCATGAAAATTTAGTTTCCTTTTTAGAAACTGTGAATCAGCCGCACCACCAAAATGTGTCTGTTCCCAGCAACAATGTTCACGCCCCTTATCCCAGCGACAAAGGTACCTATTCCACCCTGTGGTCTGCCCTGCGCTCTGTGACACATACATCAGTTATCTTTTGGAGCATCTTTTAAGTTTGGATTTGTGTAGTCTTAAATAAATGGTAAATTAGGAGACACATCCGCATGGAGGGTGTGTTGGAGAATGAGTAACTTCCTAGTTCTGCTTTTATTTGAATGAGATATTAACTGTTCTTTATTCCATGGCATCTGTGCTTGGTGTCAGGTGACTCTCAAGGTTCCTCGTAAGTTAGGTGTTTGCAGATGATGCATTGGTGCTACAAATCATGCCAAGGTCCTCAAGTAATTTATTTTTGTTTTGTTGTTATATGTGTATGTGCTTCTGAGTGTGGGCACACACACCATCACACTTGTGGGTCCTGAGATGAAATCAGACTGGGCTTATACAGGACAGGTTTTTCCTTCTTTCTGCCTGTCAGTTACTATTCTATGGACAATTGGTATCACGGACATCTCATTTACAGGTATAAACTGTCCCACCCCGTTCTCTGCGGGGATGTGATTGTGGATCATCATCTGAGAATCTTAGCAAAGAACATTTACTTGTGAGAATAGATCATATTATAATTGTAGAGTATAAAGAGCTTATAGCTATGATAAAGTCTTAATGTTTTCAGTACAGTTTACAGCAGAAGAATAAGGCATTTGTGAAATAAAATCGATGTGGCTTTTTAGTTTTTTGTGCCAGGGTCTGAGATGTAGACCAGTCTGGCCTTCACCCTGTGGCAGTCTTCTCTGGGACTACAGCTGTGTGTACCACACCTGGCTTGCAGCTGAATCTTAAAGCATTAAATGAAGTGTGTGCAGACATTGTCATGTGAACTCCGTTTCTAACCAGTCTCTTTATTATGTCTTCCATTGCAATCTGACCAATATAAAATGGGACTTTGCATGTTAACAATAACAGCTAAACAGTTTTATTAAATAACAGTATGAATGTTTACCTCCTTTCAGGTTAGATTGCTTTGTAAATCAAATGCTGGGCTTTGGGAAAGACTAGAGATGTGTAGAACTTGATGCTTTGCTATTTTCTCATATTGAAATATAATGAGCATCATAGATATGTATTACTCATAAGTTCTGCTTAGTAATTTCTTAGATTCATGACAGTGTTAGACAGAATCCAGCTTCTGGAAACCTTGGTGCCTCTTCCTCCTCCTGGTAGTTACAGACCCTCAATTTTACAGACCTTCACAGTTTGGTTTGAACTGATAGGTTTACTTTTTACCTAGCTCTTTGGACTCTTTGGACTCTTGAGTCTGCAATGGCTAGCCCATGGTAGGAGCTCAGTAAATATACATTGGATAAAGTTAGATGAAATGAATTTAATAGGGCCTAATCAGTTGGTGATTTGAGTGTCGCAAATGACTTGCTCACTGTCAGTCCTTCTGCTTGTCTGTTTCGGTGCCTCACCACTTCCCAGCTTTCTTCATTGCTAGTAAATAAGAATTGTTTATTATAATTGTGCATATATGATAAGGGGCACACATTGTGTGAGGCTCTGTGGGGTGAGCTCTAGAGATCAAACAAGGCTTGCATGGCAAGTACTTTACCCACTATTTTTTTTCTTTTTTTTTTTTCGAGACAGGGTTTCTCTGTAGCTTTGGAGCCTGTCCTAGAACTAGCTCTTGTAGACCAGGCTGGCCTCGAACTCACAGAGATCCACCTGCCTCTGCCTCCCGAGTGCTGGGATTAAAGGCGTGTGCCACCACCGCCCGGCTGTTTCTTTCTTTGACACAGTTTAACCTGTGTAACCCAGGTTAGCCTTGAACTCATGACTTCCGCCCCAGCTCCTGTATGTGCCACTGCTCCTGGGCCTTCGCTCTATTCCCATGGATACTCCAAGGCTTTTGTCCTTCAAGTCCTGGAACCTTTGCTTTTTATTCTCCTTAACACAAGTCCATTGTTTTCTACTAGGCCTTCTCTCTATTCGTTAGCGGTCTTAAAAAGATAACTTAGTTCCAGCCAGACAAGGTGGCACATGCATGCGATCCCAGGAGCAGATGGCTAGAGCAGGAGCAAGTTTCTTAAGCAGCATTGGCTGCATAAGCAAGAGACCCTGTCTCCCAGCAACAGCCTGCTCTTCCCACCTCAGGGGAACCAAAACGTTAACCTCTGATCTTACACTCTCCCTTAATGCTCTGTGAATGGTTTTTATTGTCTTTGCTTTGTTTTGTGTTCTGTTATATCTTAGCTAAGAAGCCACATGGGATTAACAACTTGTAGAGTTAAAAAACTGCCCATTCTGGGCTGGAGAGATGGCTCAGCGGTTAAGAGCATTGCCTGCTCTTCCAAAGGTCCTGAGTTCTAGTCCCAGCAACCACATGGTGGCTCACAACCATCTGTAATGAGGTCTGGTGCCCTCTTCTGGCCTGCAGGCATACATGCAGACAAAATATTGTATACATAATAAATAAATATTTAAAAAAACTGTCCATTCTGTGGGAGAGCAGAGTAGGCAATCTTGTTAGTGACATCTACTTGCTAGTGTGTATTGATCACTTTGCGCTGTTTGGATTGCTTGCTTCAGTAAAATTTCCCAGTATGACCTTAGGACAGTATTTTTCAATCTTGTCTGGACTAGAGAAGTATGTCTTTGGAGAAACGTCAGTTTAGGAAGCTGCGTTCTTGCTTCGAAGATGGTTGTTGGCCAGATAGTTGATGGTTTGTGTCTTTGCCGTCTGTGTCTGAAGATCTGTCAATTCCCCTCATTTTGTCGTGTGCTGATCAGCAATAAGAACCAAGCCGAACAGCTGCTAGTGTTATTTAACTGACTGGTGGGATCTTCTCGCTTGTGCTGAAGTCTGCATTTTCTTCCTTTTCAGAGCACATGTGCACTGTGGTTTACTTTGATGACTGCATGTCCATACATCAGTGTAAAATATCCTGTGAGTCCATGGGAGCATCCAAATACCGCTGGTTTCATAACGCCTGCTGTGAGTGCATCGGTCCAGAGTGTATCGACTATGGCAGTAAGACTGTCAAGTGTATGAACTGCATGTTCTAAAGAAAGAAAAGGAATGCAAACCAAAGCAATTTAGTTACTAGGAGGACATGAAAATTATTCAGTAAGTCATGAAGTGTGCAGAAGTCATGAGTCAAGTATGCTAGGAACATGCTAAATTATGTTATTATAATTGTACCTTTTCTGTTTGTTGCCTATTAGTGGATGTCTTTTCCATGGGAACAGTAGAACTCTAGTCCTTTGAGAATCAGGGGTACAGAGGAGTTCTGGAAGAGCTATAGTTCTGACAAAAGGTCTGGTGCCTTTGGTTTTGAAAGTGGTAGAAAAGATGGTTACCAGGAGCTATGGCTTTCACCTGCCAGTCTCAAGTCCACCAGGTCTCTATCCTTACACCTTTTCTAACCGTGCCTTGGATTGCTTATCTGTTTTATATAAAGAGGGTAAATATTGCAGTATAGAATTCTAACAGCTCACATTCAAGCCACTGTAAAAGCTTAATTTCAAACCATCTTACATTGGTTTTAGAAAGTAAATATTTACTATATTTTACAACAGAAAACTTTTACCTAGGGACAGTGAGCTGACTCGGGGTAAAAGTGTTTGCTGCCATGCCTGATGACCTGAGCTTGATCACTAGCCCCAGAGCCCATACAGTGGAAGGAGAGAACCAACTGACCTCCATACATGCACAATGACATGCATGCATATGCCCTTGCATGCACGTGTGTGCACACACGCACACATACACACTAAGTAAATGTTTAAAAGAACTTTAAACCTCTCACATGGTGAGATCTGTCCTTCGGCACTCATGCTGATAGTGACTTAGCCATGGTCTTGAACTCCTCCACCCACAGTGTTGATAGGTTTGATGTATAGGCAGTTGAATCATCTCTACCAAGAATTGCAGCACACCCTTGAAACTCCACTAAACTCACTGTGAGGATCTGGGTGCAGAAGTAGCCAGGGAAAGAGCAGCCAGGCTGTATGTAGGTCATGTGATGCTGCATCAGGCACCAGGAAGCAGCTGTCCTTTTCCAGCTGCACAGCAGAGGTGAGAGTGAGGTGCACCAGGAGAAGGGTCAGGCTCGGCATCAGCAAACCAGCCAGCTTCTCCAGCAACAGAACTGCAGGCTCGGCACCAGCAAACCAGCCGGCTTCTCCAGCACACAGAACTACAGTCTCGGCACCAGCAAACCAGCCAGCTTCTCCAGCGTGTGAGGCTGCAGAAGTTTGAAGAAGAATTTACAGACATGAACAGAGAAGGACGAGATTGTTGGGAACTCTTAGGATCTACCTTAAAACCATTTATAATCACTATTTTTGTTACTTTGTCATGTCTATATTTGTTTCTGGATATCTGAATCTAATATTCTTATTAAATAAGCATCATATTTTGGAAGCTGTATTTCTGAAAGTGGAGGGGGAAATCTGTTTAATATGTTTACCCCTAGCATATTACAGAGTTATCTAATTAGCTTCTTATGTAGTGTTTCCATAGAGACAAGCTGAAATACTACATACCCTTCATAGAAATAAAATCCTCACTTTCAAGCATGAATCTAAAATATTTAAAATACACAGGCTCGTTTTAATGAAATTGCTATATTTTGCTATTGTGGATCTGAATTAAAAGTAACTTTTTAGGAATACTCTTTATATGTCTATATATTTTAGTACATAAAATAGAACATGCTCTTAAACACATTTTGTATTTTTATTTGAATAGTAGTTAAATACAAGATTGTGATATTACGGCTACCCACTATATAATCTGTTCTTCTCCATAGCTGAAGGATACTCAAGGTCCTCAGCCTTCTAACATCAAGGTGTCCTCTCTCACTCTTAGAGCTGTGCCTCTGTTTCAGCCTTGGGAACATCTTAGCTCCTTTCGTAGTCCGACACCACCAGGGGTTTTCTTGACATCAGGAGGGGCTTTGAAGGACTGTAGCTTCCTGCTCCATTTCATCTTCCTAATTGTCAAGAAATTCATGCCTATGAATGGGAATGCTTTGATGGTTGCAGGCAGTTTGCCTTCACGTTTTCTTTTTTGGTTTGTTTGTTGTTTTTGTTTTGTTTTGAAACAGGGTCTCTACGCAGCCCTGGCTGGCCTGGAACTTGCTACACAGACCAGGCAGACTATCCTCATGCTTTCTTATGGTGGCCACAAGCATTGTTAAAATATATCATTACCTTTTTTTTAAGCTTTTCGTTATCAAATTTTAAAATCTTGTATGTCCTTTTTTTTTTTTTTTTTTTTTTTTTAGTTTTTTGAGACAGGGTTTCTCTGTAGCTTTTGGAGCCTGTCCTGGAACTAGCTCTTGTAGACCAGGCTGGCCTTGAACTCACAGAGATCCGCCTGCCTCTGCCTCCCGAGTGCTGGGATTAAAGGTATGCGCCACCACCGCCTGGCTCTTGTATGTCTTTTTTACCCTATACGTTTCTCTGTGGACAGTGTCTTAAACCAGTTGCATTACTGTTTTTATTGCCCTGTTTTCCCCATTAGAATTGATCCCACAGATAAATTTTATGTTCCTATTTTGTGTATTTCTCCTGGTTTGCCAAGGCCTTGAGGAAAAAGCAGCATTCCGCCGACAGGTTTTCATTTTAGAGCGCACACTTGTGGTCCCACACTTGAGAGGCTGAACAAGGGGACCTCAGGATCACAGGACACACAGCAAGACACTGTCTCAAAACAGCAAAGAAATCCTTTCTAGTTCTATACTCAACGTTCTGAGTATTGTTTTTTTCTAAATTGAAATTAAACATTTAAAAAGCTAATAGCCTCTCTAGTACCTTCTATATCATTCTAACATGTTCATTTCCATATTGAAGATTTTGTAATAGTTTGTTTCTTTTTTTATAGGTTTTATAGTTTGTCTTTATTATAGCCAGATCAGAAAACAGTAGATTTTAGGGGCTGGGTTGAAGCCCAGTGATGGAGCTCTTGCTTACCATGGGTGTAGCCCTGGATTTCCTCCTGGGTACCAACAAGAAACAAAACACTAGGTTGTGAATCAGAGGGTATTATTAAATCCATACATACACAACACTTTCCTGTAGCAAGACATGGGCTTATGGGCAGGTTTTTGTCTTCTGTTTCTCCCATAATAACATTTAATTATGACTGTAACTATTCGTAATTATGGTACAAAAGCAAATGGTGATTCAAGTAAAATGTAGTGTGTGTTTACACAGGATGCTGTGAAAAGGGTCTTCACACCAAAGGAAAACTCTTTGGTTTCTCAAGACAGGGTCTCTCTGTATAGCCTTGACTGTCCAAGAACTCGGTCTGTAGACCAGGCTGGCCTCAAACTCACAAAGATCCACCATCTCTCCCTCCCAAATACTGGAATTAAAGGTGTGTGCCACCACTGCCTGGCCAAAGTATAAGTTCTAAAGTTTCAGAAAATAAGATTGTCATTAGGATATTTGAACAAATATTTGTAAATCAAAAACCTTCAAAATAGAGAAAAGAAACTAAAGCTTCTCTGGAAAACAAGGCTTAGAACTGGGCACAGTTGAAAGGTTTATACTTAGCGTCTTTCAAGACTTTAAGTTCTTTTGTTCATTCCCAAGAGTCTGTTTATTGCGTTTGGCATGACCTACAACATATGTAATTGTGTATATTCTCATTGGTTGTCTCTGTAATCAAAAAGGTATTTTAATAAAAAATAGAAATGAACCTGAATCGTGTTTTATGAACTTCAGCAGAGAAAGCTGAATGTGCTCTTCTCCCTAGTGATGTTAATCTTCTTTGCCGAATGTGCCGTTCTGTCTAGTGATGTTAGCCTTTTTTTAAAAAAAAATATTTATTATGTATACAATATTCTGTCTGTGTGTATGCCTGCAGGCCAGAAGAGAGCACCAGACCCCATTACAGATGGTTGTGAGCCACCCTGTGGTTGCTGGGAATTGAACTCAGGACCCTTTTGGAAGAGCAGGCAATGCTCTTAACCTCTGAGCCATCTCTCCAGCCCCTGATGTTAGCCTTTTTTGCTGAAGGTCCCCAGAGTTGCTGGAACAAATGCTTCTGCACTCAGCCTCTGTGGGGTTATGGCACCTGCTGCTTTACAAGAATAATGTAGCACGCAGATCTGACATCAGGCCATGCGCCCCAGGTGCCCCAGTTCAGCCATGAATGTGGTAGATGCTGATGCCGTACTGCAGTGTCTGAGACTGCACTGACCAGAGGGGACAGAGGAAAGAGGTGTAGGAAGTTACTCCCTAGCTGTCCACAGCAGTGCGCACAGGTCAGTGTGACTGTGTGACCTGGGAAGGGAGGTGATGAGCTATGCTGTCAGAGTGTCTCACTGTTCTGTTGCTGCTGTATGACACCATGACCAAGGCAACTAAGAAAGCCCTTAACCAAGGGCCTGCTCACAGTTGCGAGGTTAGTCCAGGCTCATCATGGCGGGGTGTGGCTTCAGTAGGCAGATGCTCTGGAGCAGTAGCTGAGTGTAACAGGCCCCCAGAGCCTAGCACAACTGATGCCATGATAGAGGCCCAGCACATGGGCGGCACTGCCTGCCACAGCAGAAGCAAAAGCTGAATCAGTGGTTCCAGGATGTGATTTGAGAAGTCCCTATGTCTACTAACCCTGCAGATTTGCCTCTATAGCTCCACTTCTTGTTAACTGAAATGTGCCAACCAGAATATGGGTTTTTGTGCATAAGAACCTAAGAACTGTAGGCTCGGGGCTACATATTTTGGGCAAATTTCCTGTGTGGCTGCAGGCAGACAACATTGTGTCTGGCCTAAAAACGTCCAAGTGGCGGCCTCTGCTGGGCTTACCCTGCACCAGTGTAGGTAGCATGATGGAGACTTGACCCGAGCAGCCTTGCAGAAACCTTAAAACCCACCCCCAGTGACACATCTCCTCCATCAAGACCGCACCTCCTAATCCTAAACAGTCTCCCAACTGGGGACCAAATATTCAAACAGGAGCCCATGGAGGCCATTCTCATTCAAACCACCACACATAGGAAAATCGTTGTGTACTAGGGTAAGATGTCATACAGATGAGAGAAGATGGGGCCGAGGACCTTGGGTGGTAGAGGTTCAAGGAAAAGACAGATTCGTTAGGAAAGTCACTCCAGTGGCGGACAGTCCTGCAGAGAATGGAGCTGAGATGCAGAGCTGGAGGCCACACCCTACGCCCAAAGCTCAGGCATCCAGGTGACAGAGCCAGGTGCACCTGCCCCATCCAGCAGCCTTTAAAAATTACCTTTTTAACCCATGTGTGGTGATGCACTCCTTCAATCCCAGCACAAGAGGATCTCTGCTCTCTGTGAGTTCAGTGCCAGCGTGGTCCATGATAGACAGGACAATGGGGAGCGACCCTTCAAAAAATATATGCATTTTTAAATTGGTACATATTTGTACCAGTTGTGCGTATTTGTGGGACACAGCATGACCTTCCAGGACTTGTATATAGTGTGTAGTGATCACACACACGTCTGTCATCTTAGTGCTTCTTTGTCTTAGGAACTTTAAAAAACAAACAAACAAAAAACAGGCTGGAGAGATGACTCAGAAGTTAAGAGCACTGGCTGCTCTTCCAGGGGTCCTAAGTTCAATTCTAAGCAACCATGGTGGCTCACAACCATCTATAATGGGATCTGGTGCCCTTTTCTGGTGTGTAGGTGCACATGCAGGCAGAACACTGTATACATAAATAAATGAATCTTTTAAAAACCTAGTTTTATAAATTGTATTTTTTATTTTATGTGCATTGGTGTTTTGCCTGCATATATGTTTATATGAGGGTGTCAGATCTTGGAGTTACAGTTATGAGCTGCCATGTAGGTGCTGGGAATTGAACCCAGGTCCTCTGGAAGAACAATCAATGCTCTTAACCATTGAGCCATCTCTCCAGCCACTATAAATTGTATTAATTGTTGGCAGCCTTAGTTACCCGGCTGTGCTATAAAGACCAGAAGTTAGCCCCACCCACCTGCACCCTGCACACATTGCCACACCTCTCAGGCCTCTGACCCTCATGTGGCCATTTTCCACTCTCCTACTTCCTGTGACATGCAGCGCTTGTCTTCTGAGCCCAACTCACGTGACATAGTGTTCCCTTGCTCCCACGGAACTGCAGAATTCAACTCCTTATGTGGTTAAGTAGTGCTGAGTATGTATACTCCTCCTGTATCCATTCACCCATTGAGCTGTTTGGGGACCAGTCAGCCTGGTAAGGGAGATGGCCTTAGGAATTGTGGGTCTTCAACACTTCAATTTTTTTCTAACCAATTAAAAAGTAAACTCAAGCCAGGTGGTAATGGCACGTGTCTTTGATCCCAGCACTTGGGAGGCAGAGGCAGGTGGATTTCTGTGAGTTTGAGGCTGCTCCAGGGCAGCCAGGATTGTTACACAGAGAAAGCCTACTTTGAAAAAAACAAAAATAAAATAAAAAATTCATTTTGCCCAGTGTTAGTGAAAAATTACAGGAGGCCATTGTTTTGGCCTAAGTCTCTGCACCAACAAGCAAAACGAAATCGTTTCTCATACTCCGGCCCTCAGAATCAAACTTTATGGTAGCTTTTAGGTCTCTGACAGACCAGTTTTTCTTGGAAAAGCAGACTCCTGTCTACCTGAACATAAGAAAGCCCATCTGTTTCTATCTTTACTGAAAAATATGCAACCAGATCATGATCAGTCAGCTTTTTTTCTTTTCTTCAATGCCATTTCCTTGTTTTTAGTCTACAAACCCCACTGTTCTGATGGGAACTCTTTCTGTTTTGTAGAGGACATGGGTAGGTCCATGACTCAGGGTCTCACAGTATCGACTCATTAATTTTTGGTCTTCAACTCCTGAGCTCATGTGACCCTGAGTCACTGGCCCACAGGCAGGTGCTGCCCCTCTCCTAACCAACAGTGAAGCTGATGCACAGCCCCCACGCTTCTGTTCTGAAGAGGAGACGTGTCAGTGTAGAGAGAAGCACACAGAAAGCCTCCTCCTCCCCTGCCTGCACTGTGAACTCTGGGAGTTCCAGACTAGATCCCGGGAAAGTGAGGCCCCTATCTGCTGGCCAAGGAAACAAATTGCCTTACTAGATTTCAGGGAGCCACTGAGGTTAGTCAGTCACCCCGGAACTACCTCTATGGCAGAATGGTTGTGTGACCTGTAGCTCCCGCCCTCCCCTCACCCGCCTCCCCTGATCTTCCCTTTGCAGCTAGATCTGACACCTGTAGAGGTGGTGCCTACTCCCCCAGCTCCAGTAAGTGAGAAAACCTTTGTGTTGCTGGGCCTTGAGTTACCTGGGGAAAGCCAAAGCAATGGTAGACCATTTGGGGTTTGTTGTTTGTGTTGGTTTTGTTGTTGTTGTTGTTTTGTTGGTTTTCTTTGTGGTTTTTCGAGGCATGTTTTCTCTGTAGCTTTTGGAGACTGTCTTGGAACTCACTCTGTAGACCAGGCTGACCTCCCAGAGATCTGCCTGTCTCTGCCTTCCAAATGCTGGAATTAAAGGCATACACCATCACCTGGCTTCAGCCTTTAGTTTTTTTAAGAAGCTTTTCCTACTTCTAGTAGTCTGCTGTAAGTAAGAGAGAGCTAGGTGCTGGAGAAAGACCTCATCCTCCATGGTGTTAGGCTTCCATCACCCAGCACTTTGGCAAAATGTCCAACCACTCCAAACATTGGCACTTCTGGGTTCCAGTGCTACGCATGCGCCATCAAGTGCTCAGACAGTTTACATAGCCACTGGGGCCCTCAAGACCTATGTGATGTACGCGCTGCATGGTCATGTGATCTACGCATGATGCAGCTACAGCTACATAAGCCCCTGTGCACATTCACTAGGCAGCCTTTAAAAGCGGGACATGCCTGATCCATGCTCTCTCTTTCTGTCCCTCTTCTGAAGAGGTAACTACTGCCTCCCTCTCTCCAGCCTTCTCTCTCTCTCTCTTCCTGCACCAACTTCCTCAGGCCTGCACACATGTCTTTCTTCCTTTTAATGAACTCTTAAAGTGGGTTTCGTTGTGGGTTTCGTGATCCATTCTTGCTCACGCCTGGTAATTTCATTGGTGCTGAGACTCTGTAGGCTCTCCACCCGCCTCTCCCAGGGCCGGGACCCTGGACTGGGTTTCTCCATAACAACCTGCATCCCATCTGACTCCTACGCAGACCAGCAGCTTTGATCAGTGAGTTTTTCCCTTCTGGGTCAGCTTAACTGTTTCTCTGAACCCAAGGACTTGACCGTTGAGCTCCTGAAAACCCTCTGGTGTTCCTAGAAATGGAGAAACGCCCCAACCATGGTCTTCAAGGCTACAGTTGAGTCCTATGCTGACTTTCACCTCTGGTTGTCCCCCACAGCTAAAGTCTAAGATTTGGCACTGCCACCACTTTTTGGACATTTTGTCCTTTTTTGGACCACTCAGAAGTGGTCCTATCACCACCATTCAGACTTTTTGTCCTCTCGGGCCACCTGGGGAGGCCCTTTCCGGCCTCCAATTCTTCTACTGTCCGGTCTCAAATTGGCTTGGCCTAGCTCTCAACCCCTCACAGTATTGCACTACTCTGGAGAAGTCCTGATTAGTTTGCCTTTGTGTCCTCACCTTTCTCATATTTTAAGCCATAGAAAACAAACCCTCAAAAACTATCAGTCCAACCCCCCACCCCTGGGTTGTCTTTTAGAGACCCTAAAACCTCAAACATTAATGCCTTCCTTACAGATTCCCACGCTTGTCTGCCTTTGTTCTAAAAATGCCCCAAGTACCCTTTAGACAATAGCATAAAGTGGCCTCCTAAGGGCCCCTTAGATCCCAGTATCCTGTGGGAACTTTCTAACTATTGTCAGCACACAGGCAGATGGAAGGAGTTTCCTTGTATCCAAGCTTTTTTTCTAAGTTCTATGCCCTCTATCCTAACAAGCCATTCACCTGCTCACATATTCCTAGGTACGCCATCTAAGCCAGTGGAACACCCTGCTTCTGCTCTGGACCCTGATAATGAACCTCTCTGACCTCAGCAGAGAGCCACTTCTACCTTCTGGATCCTTCCTCCTCTCTGGTGCCATGCTGCGGCAGTCACCCAACTCCAGCACCCACTTTTACCTCTCCTCTCCCGTGCTCATGTGCTGCTAAGGAACCAACCCTGACCAAACCAAGCCGACTGCACTTCTCCCATTGTGAGAGGTAGCCTGTGTGATGGTCTGGTCAAGGTACACATTCCTTTCTCGGTTTTGTTCTCTCACATAGAATAAAAACTGGGTTCCTATACATCTAATTCTACCTCTTTCATAAAGCAACTCCAATTCATTACTCAATCTTACAGTCTCACCTTTCATGATATTTTTATGATCCTATCTAATAACCTACTTCTTGAGGAGGGCAGGTGGGTCTGGGAGCAGGCCAGAGTACATGCAGACTAGGTTCACCAGACTAATCCAGCATGTGTGCATGCATGCACGTGCACGCGCACACACACATACACACGCACACACACATGGACGGATGGATGGACCGGGCAGAGGTGGTCCTGAGTGGGATCCACACTGGGATTATAACACCCCGGGTGGTATTTTAGCTAGAGACCAGTTTAAGACTTGCTTTCTGGCGGGTCTCCATAAGGCTGCCCTCAAGCCAATAAACTATGATAAACTCTTTTTTTTTTTTTTTTTTTGGCCACCACCACCCGGCTGAACTTGCTGTTTTTGCAGGGGACCTGAGTTTGGTTCCCAGCACCCATATCAAGGCAGCTCACAACTGCTTGTTACTCCTACTCCAGGAAATTCTTCTGGCCGTGGCAGGCATTCGTACATGTGTGTGCACACATGCACACGCGTGTGTACACGTGCACATTAGTAATAATTTTTTTTATAAAAAGAATGATTTTCAAGAAGAATGCATTTTAATTACATAAAACACTAGCCCAGGTTTGCGTCTGCTAGTGTTGCTTGTGATGTCCTGCGTCCCCATCCTCCTGTCCTGATAATGGGGCTTCCATGTCAGTCATGGCTTAGAATGTCCCTGCCATTGTGGTTATACAAAGAACTTAGTCATTTGTCAGGGCCAACTTGTCTTCCAACTTGGAGAGAAAACACTGGAGTGTGCTCATATTAAGGCAACTGTTCATTTATTAGAGCAAACCTTCTTGCAATCGTTTGTAATTCACTTGTGGGCTGTTTGGAATAGTCTTTCCAGACTTCCTCCCAGGGATCTTTGCGCACAAGAGCACGAAGCTCCATCGGGCTGCAGTACACATCCTGGCTCCATTCCTGAAGCCATGGCAGGAGGCCAGGCTTAGGCATGTTCATGCTCTAAGGCTCCATATAAAAACAACAACAAAACCAAACTGATGTGACTCCTTAAAGGACACAGTCTCCCGCTGATTGGAAACACTGACTAATGTTTAAGAAGTGCCAGCTATTCAGTGACTCTGGTGACATTCAAACAGCAGAGCAGCTGCCCTTCTGGGCTGTGCAAAGGGGACCACTGCAGTGAGGGGCCTTCCCCAGCATATAGGTCTCCAAATAGCCACGTCCTGTACAGCCGCTCTTCTGCTCTTGCTGTCTTTGATTTTGGAACAGAAAGCAGAACATCCACAAATATGGGAGAAGGGGAGAAATTGTTTCTTATGTAATACTTGAGTCTTCTGATGCTAGTGAGCTACAAAGATGAACTGAAAAAAAAATCACCTACAATTTCAGTCGTTTTTAAATGCAGATCTCCCTGCCACAGCAGTAAGCAGCCAGGCCTGCAATGGAGCTGGGACAGGGCTTCTGCAGGGGAGGCATAAACAGCACCTGCAGAGCACGCATGCATTGCACCAGCCCATGAACTGAAGAATGACACCCTAGGTGCCTTTTGGTCACCACACACACATGCACACACACGCACATGCACACGCATGCACAAAGAGAGGAAACCGAAGAAGGATGTAGGTGTCATCACCATGAGGTGTTTAGGTCATTGTTGCTGCTCCCGGATCTCAGAGCCCATCCACAGCAACTGGGACACCTCTCCCATCATCCACAAGTCAGTTAGGGCATGCCCTACGTATATTGGCTCCATACATGTGCTTGCTAGTTTTATGTCAACTTGACTCAAGCTAGAGTCATCTGAGAAATGGGGATGTCAATTGAGAAAACACTTCCCTAAGATTGGGCTGTAGCCAAGCCCGTAGAACATTTTCTTAATTAGTGATTGATGGGCC
>JAQHUG010000151.1:242678-254059 GCA_028555095.1 Dicrostonyx torquatus
AAAAAATATTGATTGATTGTGTCTTCCCATTTCTATAGCTGTGAAGAGACACCAATAGTCATAGCAACTCTTAAGAAGGAAAAGCATTTAATCGGGTGGCTTACATTTTCAGAGGTGTAGTCCATCATCATCATGGCAGAACAAGGTGGCATACAGGCAGACATGGTGCTGGAGAAGGAGCTAAGAGTCCTACATCGTGACTTGCAGGAAACAGGAAGTGGTCTGAAACACTGGGCATGGCTTGAGCATATATGAGACCTCAAAGTCTGCCCTCACAGTGACACACTTCCTCCAACAAGGCCATAGCTACTCCAACAAAGCCACATTTCCTAATAGTGCCACTCCCTATGAGTTTATGGATGCCAGTTACATTCAAACTACCACAGATTTGCATGTCCATCACCCCAAACATTTATCACTTCTTTGTGTTGGGATCATCAAAATCCCATTTTGAACTGTAATGGTTAATCTCAATTGTCAGCCTGATAAGATCTGGAATTACCTAGCTGATGGCCTCCTACTTACAGAAGACTCTTAGCTAGAAAGTCTGCTTTCACCTTTAAAGCATTCGGTGTTTATAGGAACTGTGGGTCCAAAAGATGTACATGTTTCTTGCTGAATATACAAATTTTAAAAATTTTACAAAGGTTTTTAATTAACTGAATTTTTTAAATAAAAAGGCTTCAAAACTGAGACACAATTAATTACCTGCCATCCTGAATTGGTCTCATATGTAAAATCCAGGCCTCACTTTTGCTAGAACTGAGAGAGGAAGACTCGTAGAGAGAGAGGGAGGGGCAGAGAGAGAGCTTTGTTGCCAGGTTTCATTTTAAGAAAAACTCGCAAAACAGGTTTCAGTGAAAGACAAAGTCAAGCTAGCAAGCTGTTGTTATTGGCTAAAAAATTACTACTCCTTTATTTAAAAAACCTTATTTTTCAATGTGGACTCTCAGTAACCAAATACCTGTGTCTCATGGTAAATGATAGGATGTTAGAAGTTTGTGTAAGTTCTGAGGATCTGAGGAAGTGATTTAAGGTGTGTAAAAACAACAATAACAACAAAAGGCTTACATAAGACTTCAAAATTCAAGGTTTAACATTGATAAATGGAGTTCTGATAGGCTACTAATCTAGCCTTTGTACTTGCTACTATTATCATAGTCACAGGCTCAAAATTTTAAATTTTCTTTGATTCCTTTTCTTTTTTTTTCTTTGAGACAGGGTTTCTCTGTGTAGTTTTGACTGTCTTGGAACTCATTCTGTAGATCCGCCTGCCTCTGCCTCCCAAGTGCTGGGATTGAAGGTGTGTGCCCTTTGGTTGCTTTCTAAATATAGATTTGAAAGTGCTTCTTCCTCATTGTGTTAAAATCGCCTGTGTCCAGTTGCATCTGTCTAGACCTCTGGATAAGGGAAAGCGTGTGCCTGCTTTTAGGAAGCGTCTTCTGGGTCCTCAGGCTCTTCTTCCTCTCTGTGTTCTTTCCTCCCGAGGAGTTTCTGTCCCAATACAGATGAATGTTCATGCCTCCGTCATGTCTATGACTTCTCAGGCTTTGTTTGGCTGTGGCTCCAGCTGTTTGCAGACACTCACTAGCTGCTTTTTCGACAATGAGAATTTCAGTGCAGATTACAGACAGTCTGCCCTAGTCTTTATCTGCTATAGCTGATTTCCACTCAGCTCACAGACCCATCCAGGAACCAACGAGGGCATTTTGGGGGAAAACTGCTCCCAAATGGTCGGTACCTCTCTAGCTCCTGTCGTCCTGTCAAACCAGTGAGCCCCGAAAAGCTGAAAGTTGATATTAATTAACCAGTCCGGTCAAGGTGATTGCTCCCTGTCTCTTCAGGTTCAGTCAGTGAACTAGATGTTTCTGATGGAATTTCCCAAATCTCCTGACATTCCCCTCATGGTCTTTGACTGATATTCCAGCCCTAGGCTCTAGGCTTACAGTGACCCAACTTCGAAGAATGACTACAGCATGCCTTATCATCGACAAAAGGTTGAAATGTTAGGTCTTGGGTGTCGTGGAATAATCTTTTTGTACATTGTGGAGATGTGTCACTCGGATTGATTTAATAAAAAGCTGAATGGCCAATAGCTAGGGAGAATTTTTGGGGCAGAGAGAACTCTGAGAAGGGGGAGATGCCAGGATACAGGGCAAGGAGCATGGGAATTACAAAGCAATGGTAACTGAGCCACGTAAAAGAATGCAGAGTAAAAAATATGGGTTAATTTAAGTTATAAGAGCTAGCTACAAACAAGCCTAAACTATCAGTCAAGCTTTCATGTAGGAGGGTCCTTCTTTATTTCTGTTGCTTTCATTGGTTAATAAAGAAGCTGCCTTGGCCTGTAAGATAGGACATAGCCCTTAGGTGGGCGGAGTAGACAGAACAGAGTTTGGGGAAGAAAGGAAGTGGGCAGATGCCATGATTCTCCGGCCCATGATGGATGCAAGTTAGACTTTTCCCGTAAGTCACCACATTGTGGTGACACACAGATTATTAGGAATGGGTTAGGTTATGATGTGAGAGCTAGCCAAGAAGAGGCTAGTGATAATGGGCAAGGCAGTATTTAAATGAATATAATTGTTGTGTGGTTATTTCAGGCATAAACTAGCGGCTGCGGCCGGGAGCCAGGTGCTGGGAATAAATGGCCACACTCCACTTACAACAGTAAGTTGTGTGGGACACAGCTGCCCCCTCTTACAACACTTTCATAATTAATAATGATTCTCTGTGTCATTATTTGGGATCTGACAGTCCCGACAAAAAAATCAAATTACACTTGGGCAGTCTTTATGTCTAGACTTGATCAGTCTGATCTATACAAGGATTTCTGGCAATTAGGTGAAAGCCAGAAGTCCTCAGGACGTTGGGAAAAACATTCCTGTCCCTCAGAAGGGCTCACTTCCCTTGCTCTTCCAGAAAGAAGTGGTTCTTCATTGACAGATACCCGTGGGCCTCCAGGCCTCCTCAGTTGCTCCTTGTGATACATCTCAAAGCATACACACTAGCATCCTGGTCCTTCCAACCTCCCCCCGCCCCAGGTTGCCCTCCTCCCAGACAGCCATTTGTTCTCTATGGTTTAGCAAGATTCCCCCACCCCTGCCCATGCTCTCCTTGCTATTCTCTCTCATACTCTTCTCTTGTTCCCTATTTCACTATTCTCTCGCTTGCTTTCCTGCTGTCCTTGTTATTCTCTGTAGTGATATTTTGGTTGTGATCTAACAAATAAAGCTTGCCTGGCGATCAGAGTGTGATGCTAAGCCACTCGTTAGCCATAGAGGCCAGGCAGTGGAGGCACACACCTTTAATTCCATCATTCAGGAGACTGAGGCAGACAGATCTCTGTGAGTTCAAGGTCACCCTGGGCTACATGAGAGAGGATATAAGGTGGGAAGAGACAGGAACTCATGGCATTCAGTCTGAGCATTGAGTTGGAGCATTCAGTACAAGGATTCATGGAGACAGGATCACCCCTTTGGTCTAAGGATTCAGTAGAAGTAAAAAGTCTAGTGGCTGGCTCCTTTACTTCTCTGCTCTTTCAGCATTTACCCCAATATCTGACTCCAGGCTTTTACTATTAGGACAATCACACTAAATTCGGTATCTCTTGCTATCTCCACTGCTCTCTCCCATTCTTTGAGATCTTTTATAGATAGGCCTGGTCATATCCAATCTTTCTCTCTTCCCTGGATACTTCCAGATGTCTCTGGATGCTCTCTATCCTACCCACAATAACCCGCCCCCCGGGCCACACACACAGTAATAACAGAGTGGTCATTTCGCCAGCTTCTTTTCCACACACTCCTTCGCACACAGGTTAATCAAGGTGTGAAGCTCTGCCCACTGTGGGTGGAACCATTCCCTGGGCTGGCATCCCAGACTGTATCAAAGGGAGAAATTGAGTTGTGCACAATCATTCGTCATTCTGTCTCCTGCATGGGGACACAGTGTGACCAGCTGCTTCACCATCCTGACGCCTTGACTCCATCTACCTGATGGTCTGTACTTGAACTGTTGCTCTCCTCAGGATATTTTATCACAGCCACCGTGAAGCAACTAAGACAGACATACAACTAGTGTTGGAAATCATGAATCACGCAGCACCAGGTGACAACAGTGATTGGGAAGGGCACCAAAGCATCCTGGAAAGAGGCTTTGATAGGTGCATACAGGCACATGGTAAAGAAAAACCTTCCCTGGAATGTCCCTAGGGAGAGGTTAATTAGTGGTTGAATAATTAGGTTAATCTGATAGGTTAAACTTGTCTTCCGTTAGGCATTAGTTGAGGGTTACGTGGTAGCCTAGAACATAGCTATTAATCCTGAGTTGAATTTTGGTTTGCTTCCATAGGAATACAGAACTCTCTAGCCTAATGGCCTTCCAACTTATTTACTATGACAAGCCCTACGTGCAAAACACTGATTGTCTTGCACTACTCCAGTCTTGTTGTTGGAAGTGTTTTCATTTGGTTTTGTGTGTTAGGGTTGTTTTGAGGCAGCGGGCAGCCTTGACTGGACTGTAACTCAGAGAGCTCACTGTCTGCCCCTCCTGAGTGCTGGGACTAAAGGTGCGTGCCGCCATGGCTGATTGCTGCTTTTCATTTGTTTGCTTTTTGTTTCTCTAAACAGGGTTTCACTGTGTAGCCCTGGCTGTCCTGGAGCTCACTCTGTAGACCAGGCTGGCCTCAAACTCACAGGGATCCACCTGCCTCTGCCTCTCAAGAGCTATGATTAAAGGCGTGTGCCACTACTACCCAGCTTGATGTATGGGTGGTTTGCCTTGATGTATGGGTGTTTATCTGCACATGACCTATATGCCTGGTACCAAAGCAGGCCAGAAGAGGGCATAGGGTCCCTTAGAACTGGAGTTACAAAGGGTTATGAGCTGCTGTGTGTGTCCTGGGATCAAACCCGGGTCCCCTGGAAAATTACCCAATGCTCTCAACTGCTGAGCCATCTATCCTGTGCTGATATACATAATTCTACCTTATAAAAAATGGACTTGGCTTACAAAGGTATCTCCTATGTGATGTACTCATTGTCAGGACACTTGACTCTGCTTTTAACTGAATTTTATTTGTGCTCACATGGTTCTAGCAACTGCTGAGCTTTGGCAAATTCAACAGCTAACAAGGTTAAGTTGCTTTGGGCACATCAGCTGTATGTTTGAAGTGGTTAGAAGCCAGAATGCCTCTAGGCTGATTATGCGGGGCAGAAATGCCTAAGACTGAGGCACTGATGGTTTTTGACAGCTCACTTTGTATTTTGTCTCAAGGCTGTACTTCGGAGACTGTCTTTGTTCTCAGAAAGAAAGAAAAAAAGTGGGGGCTGGAGAAATGGATCAGTGGTTAAGGGCATTGCCTGCTCTTCCAGAGGTCCTGAGTTCAATTCCCAGCAACCACATGGTGGCTCACAACCATCTGAAATGAGATCTGATGCCCTCTTCTGGCCTGCAGGCAAACACACAGACAGAATGTTGTATACATAATAAATAAAATATAACAAAAAGAAAGAAAGAAAAAAGTATGCAAAACTTCATGCATAAGTCTCTGGCTCATTATAGCCCACTGAGATTCTGTGTCGGTTAGCTTCCAGTCACTTGACAAAAGACCCCAGTAATTAGCTTTTGGGAAGTCAAGGTTTATTGAGGCATTTTAAGAAGGCCCATCCACGGTGCTTAGTCCCATCACACTGCTGTGGCGGCAGTGTGTCAGGTTGGGAGTTTGTGGTTAGGGAACCTGCCACTTAATGTCCACGAAGTAAGAGAGGAAGGGGCTGGAATTCCAGTATTTCAAGAGCACAGCCCATGACCTAGCTTCCCCCAGCCGAGCCCCTCTTCCTGGTAGTTCTACCACAGGCTGGAGACTAAGCCTCCAACCCCACTCCTTCAGGGAGCTTTCAGAGCTAGCCCTTGTTTCATATGGTGCAAGGAGGAAAAAAATGAATTAATAGTTACCGTACAAATGCAAGAATATATGAAAGCCTAGCCATGCTCGCTTCAGCTACTCTCCTTCCAGGATTCTCCCAAGGTGCATACACCCCGTGCCTTGTTATTTCAGTGCTTTCT
Organism: Dicrostonyx torquatus; assembly: GCA_028555095.1. Classification (NCBI taxonomy): domain Eukaryota; kingdom Metazoa; phylum Chordata; class Mammalia; order Rodentia; family Cricetidae; genus Dicrostonyx; species Dicrostonyx torquatus. The sequence goes on from JAQHUG010000151.1 coordinate 248,748, forward strand.
CTAGAACTGAAAGGAGCCACAACGGTGGGAAGTGCAAGCGCTGCTCTGTTAGGAGAGGCAAGGACGACCCTCTGAGGGGCTAACAGGGTGAACCTTGCAGGGGCAGGCCATGTGGATCTGAGGGGCATCCACGTAGGCAAAGACAGGGCAGCCCCTGAGGGCTCTCTCCCCGGGATCAGCTTCCTTCTTTAGGATCCACCTTTTGAAGTGAGATGATCTGAGCTGGCAATTTAGTTTCCTTCCATGATTGTGTCCCCTTTTCTCCCTTACCCCAGGCTTCCTTGGGAGGCCTGGGAGATCCAAGGGATGGCAAAGGACAAAGCAGGGCCCTGCTTCTTCAGTCCTCCAAATCAACAAGAGGCAAATAGGGAGCCATGCCCCAACCCCACCCAACATTGTAGGCAGGGACAATGAGCGTCCTTGGAAGACTCACACTCTTGGAAGACAGGCCTCAGAGATCCTAGAGAGATTTTTAAAAGAATTTAAAAAGGGAGGCTGGGTCGATGGTTGCCTGACAGACAGGATTAAAGCCTTAGGTTTGATTCTCAGCCAAAGACGTGCCTACACGATGTATGTGGGGAGCGGCTCATTTTCTGTATTCGAAAGATGAGATTCTATTTCTTTTTAAACTATGTATGTGCAAGCACAATTTTGCAAGACGTAAGCGGATCTGGGTGTGGTGATGCACAACTTTGATGGCTGCAGGGGAAGGGTTGTGCATCGGAGGCCAGCCTGGGCCAACAGAGCAAGATCCCGTCTCATTCTCTCCCTCGAAAACGGAAAGCGGAAGTGGATTTCTATTGCATTTACTTTACTGTATCTTGCAGGTTTTCTTAATTTATTACTGTTTTTATGCCTGTACAGGTGGGTCTGTCTTGATCTTCCAAATGCACACCCATATCTTCACGAATAGAATGCTGCTCAAGTGGTTGGTTTAGGAGTGGGTCCACAGAAGGAGGCTGGAAGACAGCCGTGAGGCCAGCACTGGCAGCGGCTTGTCGGCATCCGCCCTCTGAAAGCCCCTTTGCCGCTCCCCACCCTACCCTCAGGTGTAGCCTGGCATCACTTGACACCAGCCTCTCAACTCTGTGAAAGCAGAGTAGAGCTGCTGCCGGAAATCCCCCAATTCCATCACTTTGAAAAGGCTTCCGTGCTATTTCGAGCTTACATAGCACAAGCCCATCAAACCTTCAAAGTCATTTCAAGTCATGTTAAGTCCCATTCCTCTGCTGGGCATGGTGGTTCACGCCTGCAATCCCAATGCACTCGGGAATTTCCGTGCGTGCGTGGGAGGACTGCCAGGAATTCTGGGTCAATCTGAGCTACACAGGCCTGCAGGGGCTATCATGTGAGGTCTATGCCCCCCAGATAAGCCAATCAGTCCTCTTCCTCTCCCCTTTTATCTCTTGTACTTAGAAGGAATCAAAGAAAAACTCCAAATGTGCAGAAAGTCAACGCCACCCAGTTCATTCTTTTTTATGTATTGCCAAAAAAGAAGTTCCCAGAAGCAAATCTGTAGAGGTGACCTTCCTGCAAGGGGAAAGGAAGAGTAACGCTCAAGTCAAGGGCTTCAGCTCGTCAGAACTTGTGTTTGTTCGCCAGACAGGTCTCACCAGGTAGCTCTGGCTGTCCCGAGACTGGCTGTGGACCAGGCTGACCTTGAACTCAGAGGTCCACCTACTTCTGCCTCCTAAGCACAGGGATTAAAAGTATGCGCCACCCCGGCCCAGCACAAATACATTTCAACATAACTTTTTCTCATTTAAGGAAATTTTTAGCAATATTATACATGTAAATTTTTTAGATAGTTTTTTGAGATTATAATACATTTACATCACTTCTCCCTTTCCCTTTCCTCCCTCCAAAGCCTCGCATGTAACCCCCCATAAATTATTTTTAAAATAGAAGTACAGCAGAATTTTTGATGAAAAAACTACCTCCTGAATCCATCTACCCTGAAACCTCCCATAAAAGATAAGGCGTCTCTGCTTCTCCTCTCTTGGCAGTTAACTCACGAATCTAACACCATATCGTCATTTTTAGATTGGTAGACATTATAACTTTTTGCTCTAAAAGATGGCTTAACTCACACAATTGTCCTTTTACTCTTTTGAAAAGTTATTTTTAGCTCTTTTTTTTTTTTTGGTGTGGTTTGAAATAACATTTCAATTTCAGACTTCCAGCCTTTGATTCATTGACTTTAATCCTATTTCTTGGCTCTGCAGGATGTAGATTCTTCTACAGCTTTCATCTCTAGACTCCACTGTGTATACGATGACTTTTACTTTGTTTTATTTTATTGTTTTTTGTTTTGTTTTTTTAACACAGGCTCTCACTCTTTATCTCTGGCTTGCCTGGAACTTTCTATGTAGACCAGGCTGGCTTTGAACTCACAGAGATCCGCCTGCCTCTGCCTCTCAAGTACTGGGATTAAAGGCATGTGCCACCATTCCCAGCCCCCATAGGATAATTTTTAAAGTTGAAAACTTTTCAATGGTATACATATTATTATAATATTTTTAAAACTATGCTTAAATTCTGTTTCTTTTCTTTCTTTCTTTTTTTTTGGGTTTTTCGAGACAGGGTTTCTCTGTAGCTTTGGATCCTGTCCTGGAACTAGCCCTTGTAGACCAGGCTGGTCTCAAACTCACAGAGATCCGCCTGCCTCTGCCTCCCGGGTGCTGGGATTAAAGGCGTACGCCACCACCGTCCGGCCCTTCTGTTTCTTTTTTCTTTTATATTTTTCCGTGTGTGTGTGTGTGTGTGTGTGTGTGTTCACGCCATGGTGCTAGTGTGGAGGTCACAGGACAACTTGTAGAAATTCTCTTTGTCTTGGAGGCAGGTACCCCTTACTCACTCAACCATCTCACAAGCTCTACATTCTATTTCTTTTCTTTTTCTTTCTTTCTTTTTTTTTTTTTAAGAGAGGATTTCTCTGTGTATCCCTGGCTGATCTATCTATTTCTTCTTCTATTATCTTTCTTATATGATTATTATCAGCATTTCATTATCAATACAAAGGAATGCTAGAAGTATGAATAAGATAAACTTCAAAAATTAAAATAACTACCGGCCAAGATTCTCTTTTCTAATACATAATCTAGCCGGGCGGTGGTGGCACATACCTTTAATCCCAGCACTCGGGTGGCAGAGGCAGGTGAATCCCTGTGAGTTTGAGGCCAGCCTGGTCTACAAGAGCTAGTTCCAGGACAACTAGGACTGTTACACAGGGAAACCCTGTCTTGAAAAAAAAATACATAATCTATTATTAATCATGTTATGTTCAAGATCAGCAGTTCTCAAACTGTAGGTTGCAACCCCATGGAGGGCCACACATCAAATATCCTGCATGTCAGGTATTTACCATTATGATTCATAACAGTAGCAAAATTACAGTTATGAAGTAGCAACGAAATAATCTTATGGTCGGGGTCACCACAGCATGAGGAACTGTATTAAAGGGTCGCAGGCCCTGCTCTGGACCATTTCACGTGTGAAGCACAACTACATTGTGTAACTGTCTGTGTTTCCTGGTTTCTAGGTGGCTTTCTTGTTCCTGACAGCCACGCAGACAACACGCCTTCTCTCCAGTGGGCTCGTGGGTGACGTCAGTTCCTTTAGTTTCTCACGTATTTTCTCTCGGCGGCCCCATACCACAGATTACGCTAAAATGTGTATTTTTAAAATTTTCCTAAAAGGGGATATATTCCTAAAAGTACGACATATTCTTTCTACATTTTGGGTGTCTGCATGTGTGTCTATATGTTTGTATGTGTGTGCATGTGTATTTCTGTGTGTGCTTGTGTGTGGAGGCCAGCAGTTGATGCTGGGTGTTTTCTTCTGTAGCTTTCTCCTTTCTTTTTACACTTAATTATTATGTGTGTCTACTTGTGTGCATGTAAATATGTGGGGGGGGTGTGTGCATGTGTGTGTGTGCACGTGTGTGTGAATGTGTTCAATAGCATGCTTTTGAAGGTCAGAGGACACCTTTTGAATTTGATTCTCTCCTTCCACCATGTCGGTTCTGGGGCTTGAACTCATCATCAGGCTTGGTGGCCAGCACCTTTACCTGCTGAGCCATCTTGTTGGCCTTCCACCTTATTTTTTGAGATGGAGTCTTTCACTAAACCAGATTTGGTTAGACCAGCTAGCCAGCAAGCTCCAGAGACCCGCCTGTCCCCAACACTGGGATTACAAGTGCATACTGTGGCATCTGGCTTTTTTCTAGGGGTACCACAGCTCTTCATGATGTCAGGACAAAGACTTTACTGACTGAGCCATTTCCTAGCTCCGCTGAACTCTTACTTATATGCAAAGACCTTTATTTTACTTCCTTGTTCAATCAACAAGTTGGTTGTAATAGGCATTTAAGTTGAAAACATTTAGAATGTGTAAGTCAGCACCCTCATTTAACCTTGTTTTGCTCCAAAAGCAAGTTTGTGACCTTAGGATTCTCCTCTTTCTTGCATACCTGGGGAACCCTTAGTTGTTTATATTTACACTCTGAGCAATTAGGAGTCTATTCTTCATTCAGAAAGGAGATGGGCTACAAGACCATAGCAGAGACATTTGGGTAGCTGAATAAGGTTTCTAATAAGAAGGTTCTCTGAAAAAAAGAAAGTCCCAGGCCAAGTGTGCTAGAGACCTTGCAGTCAGGAGGCCATGACTTGTTTCTGTATGCCACAAAGTTCTGTAGATTATAAAGATTAGCTCATTAGTGCACATAAGTCCCCAGCAACTGCTAGATCCCAGGAATAGAACTGAGGAGCGGTTCAGCAACAGTGTTACCTGGGGCACCTGGCATGCACAGGTCCAAGGCTTGATATCCAGCACCATAGGAAAGGGGGATAAATGTGTTTCAAGTTTCATGAGTAGGTAGGTTTTATTTAATAGCAAGATGAATGGGCATGGTGTCAATTGCCTTTAATCCCAACACTCAGGAGGCAAATGTAGGAAGATTTCTGTGAGTTTGAGGCCAGCCTAGTATACAAAGCCAATTCCAGGACAGCCAGGACTACACAGAGAAACCCTGTCTCAGAGGCAAAAAAAAAAAAGACAGTATTAAGCAATTTTAGGAGAATAATAAAGTATAAAAACAAAAATTATGTTGGTATTGTATCTCCTACTTTCTGTATATAAACAAACTTTTTTTTCTTTTTGAAATTTTATTTCTGAGATGGTTTTGCTGTGTATGTAGCTCAGGCTGGCCTCTAACTCATAGCAATCCTCCTGCTTCAGTCTTCTGTGAATTGATATTACAGGTATGCATCACTCTGCCAGGCTCTTAGATCAGTGTTTATTTTTTCCTAAAA
>JAQHUG010000151.1:255485-265747 GCA_028555095.1 Dicrostonyx torquatus
GATTGAGCATCCTTTGGATATATACCTAAAAGTGGTATTATTGGGTCTTGAGGAAGGTTGTTTCCTAATTTTCTAAGAAATCTCCACACTGACATCCAAAGGGGTAGAAGGCATTTTGACAGCACATCCTGTGGGGAGCAGAGAAATGAGAGAATGTGCTGTTGACGTGAGCACGGCCATGTCAAGGACTCGGATCCATGGGGAAACAGTTACTTCTGTCCCCACTGCCAGATGAGACTCAGAGAGACAGCAAAACCTTCTTCCTCTGGTCAAGGCATGGATGTTGATAGTGTGTGCAGAACATGTCTACCATAGCTTTCTCCCCGTGGGTGCTTATGACCTGAAGACTGTTCACCTACAGAGGCTGCTCCTATCAAGAGTAGCTAAACCTGCCTCTTTGAACCAGTTGTATACTGTAAATCCTAATTCCTTGTTTATTTGCAATGGCCCTGCCTCTTTGCTCAGCTGTATGCAATAACCCTTCCTCTCTAGTCAACTGTATATGATAAATATGCCAAGTTTCTGGAAATGCTGTGGTTCTCCATCAGAGAGCACAGTCCACCTGATTGTGTGTGTGTGTGTGCGTGTGTGTGTGTGTGCGTGCATGTGTGTGTGTTTTCTTCATTCCCTTATTGCCCCAGTCAGGCCTAAGTAGCCTTGTAGGATGCAACCATGTTGGATAAGCAAAACAATAGAAGGTTGTCTCCCAGGGTCTATGCCCTTTCCAGCCATTAAAAAAACCTTATGTAGATGGGTGTTTTGCCTGCATGTGCATTTATATACCATGTGCTTGCCTAGTGCCTGCTGAGGTCAGAGGAGGGTGTCAGAGTCCCTGGGACTGTAGTTCCAGATGGTTGTGAGCCAGCATGTGGGTTCTGGGAATTAAACCTGAGGCCTCTGGAAGAGCAGACAGTGCTCTTAATCACGGAGCCATCTCTCTAGCACACCCAGCCATGGGCTTTTGACCAGGTTTACAGTAATAGACATAAACTTCCTTCTTCGGAACAGGCTTCGAATCCAATCAGAAAACAGTTGGCTACCCCCTTAACAGGCATAGCACTGTTGTGTCAGTGGGCACAGCTTGCCTGACTGGTCACTCTTACAGCATGCAGGATCCACTGCGGTGTAAGGCCAGATGACCTTCCTTCCCCAGTGACCTGCAGAATTTCTGCTGCTGCTGGGAAAGCTGGCCATAAGAAAGAAAGTTTCCAGGTCAGTTCAGGCTTTATTTCTGTCACGCAACCAAGGAGTGGTGTTGGCAGTAACAGGGTCTTACTGAACAACCGCAATAACCTGTGTTGTTCTGGGAGACCTGAGGTCTCCCTGACAAATGGCTTGTAGGGAGGTATCCTGCACCTGGCATTTAATAGCCCATGTTTGCTGGGTGAAACATTCTACACTCACACAGGTTCTCTGTTCAAATATCTTCTTCTTTTTTTTTTTTTTAAAAAAAAAAACCTATTTTAAAATAAGCTAACAAAGTAGTGGTTTTCTTAAGTCTTTTCAACATACGGATAGTTTTGTTACCCTACACCCCACCCCTTCTCTCTCCCAGAAATTATAAATATTCCTTTTAAAAATGTTTCTGGGTTGGAGAGACGGTTCAGAGGCTAAGAGTGCTTGTGGCTCTTCCAGAGGACCCTGATTTGATTTCTAGCACATGGGGTGACTCACACCCATTCATAACTCCAGTTGTAGAAATCTGATGCCCTCTTCTGACTCCCACAAGCACCAAGCACACACGGCACACAAACGTACCTGCGTGCAAAACACTCAGATATGTAAAATACATAAATCTAAAAACATTTATTTTTTTTTAAAAAAGCAGTTTCCTTCAGATTATGATGATTCTTATTTTTTAAATTAATGTCTGAAATTAGAATTGCCTCAATTTTGCCTTCCATCTCTTATATTTGTTCCCCTGCTTTATCTTGTTTATTGGTAATACTTTCCCCTGTGGTTTTTAATTTATTGATTTATTTTTGTTTTTTGAGACAGGGTTTCTCTGTGTAACAGTCCTGGCTGTCCTGGAACTCGCTCTGTAGTCCAGGTTAGCTTCAAATTCTCAAATCCACCTGCCTCTGCCTCCCGAGTGCTGGGATTAAAGGCGTGTGCCACCATTACCTGGCTTAAATTACTTTTATGTGCATGTATTTATATGTGTGCTGAGGGTGTGTGGGCACTCACAGAGGCCAGAAGATGGCATCAGATCCCCTGAAGCTAGAGTCAGGCAGTGTGAGCTGCTTGTTGTGGGTGCTGGAACTGAACCCAAGCTCATCTTCTCCTTTGCAAGAGCCACATATGCTCTTTAATAGGTTTGCTGTACCCCAATAATCAAGCAGGATTGAAAAGGTAAAGAACAAGTTTATTTTGAGCAAATTAACTCCTGGTGAGTTCTCTAGCCCCCAGAGATCCGATGCGAGAGAAATCAAGGCGGGAGTCACACATGCAATCTAAAGCAGGAAGATTATATAGCTTGTAGGTGAGGGGTGATGACATGTCCACCACAAGCTGGGTTTATGCCCAAGTATGGTAAAAAGCTGAAGGCTTTAGGTGGGGACTTGGACTGCTGGCAACTTGAGGGAGGAGCTGCTGTAGCCACCAAAAGTGTGGAACTGAGCTTTTTGGAGCCTTCCTTTGTTGAAGATTCTCTGAGAGGTCGGGGTTTTCACAGGAGCAAGCTGGAAATTCCAGCTGAACACTCTTAACTGTTGAGCTATTTCTCCAGGCCCAGAATTACCGAGATTTTCATTCTCAGTACATCTGTTCACTTTTTTTCTTAAAAAGCTTGGTTCTCATATTGAATTTCATCTATCACTGACTTTCTCACTAAAACAACCAAATTTCTTCTACAGATCCTGCATTGATTTCTCTTCTTCTTCTTCTTCCTCTTCCTCCTCTTCCTCCCCTCCTTTTTTTTTTTTTCCGAGACAGGATTTTTCTGTGACTTTGGAGCCTGTCCTGGAACTAGCTCTTGTAGACAAGGCTGGCCTCGAACTCACAGAGATCCAACTGCCTCTGCCTCCCGAGAACTGGTATTAAAGGCGTGCACCACCACCGCCCGGCAACTTCTTTCAATTACTTACTTAATCTTGAGTCATTGATAATTTTTCCAAGTAAACTTTTCTTTCAATCACTTTAGTTTCTCTAGATTCAGCAATTGGAGAATCATGATCTTTGGAGGAGCCACACTGTCTTGATTTTGTATGTGTTTCTGTGGTGTGATTTGCCCATCTTGTGGTGTGACTATCTCTCAGCTTTGTTTAGAGATCTCAGTGCACAGCCTTCTCTTGACAGCACAATTCCCATTACAGATCAGTGAATGAAATCACTGTAACGACTACAGAACCAACACACAGATACAGTAATACACTCTGATTAGTGCCAACTGCCATACCACAATGGCACAGTAAATGGCAACAATAATATAGAGAAGCTGTGAACTGCAAAGAAGAATGGAGAAAAATGTTATAAAGGACAAATAAAAGCACCATGTTAAAAAATCTGGTTGTACAATAAAGCAAAAAAAAAAAGAATAAATGAAGTCAGGCAAATATAAGAGGCTAGAAAATAAAAATAAAGTCAAAATTTTATTAGAGCATAGTAAAGGGGAAATGGGAAAACACTAAGGGAAAAAAACAAAGTATCAGAAAAACACCAGTTTCCCAGCAGCCTTTTTAAGTTATCATCATCATTTTTTTTTTTTTTTTTTTACTGGACCCTTTAATACTGTAGGCTGAAAGATGGGCAGGATGGTCTGTCAAACTTGGAGTTTCCATTCTTTCCCAACACACATGTCACACACACACACACACACACACACACACACACACACACCCCTTGTGCTTGTGAATAACATTCATAGTCTTAGTCCTGTAAATAATGCAAGTATTTGATTCAATTATGAAAGTAGGTGTACTGGGGGAGATAAAGTTTGTTTGCATGTATGACAGGAGTATGATGGGGTGGAGGGGTTGGGTTAGGGAAGGAAAGCTTCCTACATATTTCATGTGACTAAATCAATTGGTAGGTAAAAAGGGTCAATAACTGGAGGGAGTTGAAGCTTGATCTTAAAGTAATTGTACATTAGCCATGGATCACAGATGTTGATGGACGTTATGAGACTTCTGGGTCAGGACTAACTACGTTTTCCTCTTAGAGAAGGGGTTGCCTATGGCTGCCAGAAAACACAGATATTTACATTACAATTCATGACAATAGCAAAATTAGTTATGAAGCAGCAATAAAAATAATTTTATGGTTGGGATCATCACAACATGAGGAACTGTATTTAGTAAAGGGTCTCAGCATTAGGAAGGTTGAGAACCACCGCTCTAGAGCAACAAGCACTAAGAGCTTCCTGTTCACATTAGCTTTCCCCCTCCCCAGTCCCACTGTGGTGATGCAAGTCAGTTCAGCTGGATGGTTGCACAAGCAGAAGGTTTGCATCATAACGGAAGAATGCTTGGATTAGAAAACCCTGGTCTTGGGCTGGATTTCAGTAGTGGGATGTTTGCCTAGTGCTTGTAAGGTCCTAGGTTCAATCTCTAAGCACTGCAAAAAGTAACAAAACCAAACTTTATAAATGGTCTGCAAACAAAGCCACCTAACTTTTGTTCTAGAACCCATTGTATTTGTTTGACATTAAACTGGTTTCTCTGCCTGAATTCTCATCTGTTTAGCTTTTCCCTGGTAGGAGTCAAAACGGTTCTTACATTTGCAGATCTCAAATACTTGACTGTACCAGGAAAGAGAGGAGGCCTCACTCAGTCTGTCTTTGTGGGTTCATTGGTTCTGGTTGGACGCGATGCCTATTTCTAAAAGTTACCAGCGAAAATGGTTATGTGGGGACATTTTAGTCAGAGGAAAAGTGCTGAGATACAGACGATCAACACGCTCATTAGCACAAATAGTGTGTAGAGATTATTCATGCATTGGCTCACCCACGTAGGCTCACATAAACACGGCTCTTAAGGATCCGCATAAACTACAGCGCAGAAGGGAGTCAGTCTTCACCGACAGCTCCTGCTTTTCTGTGTCCTCCACCCCTACTTTCGACCTCATTCACTTCTACGGGACAGGCCATGTGATGTTACAGTAACTACGACAACCAGTATAAAACGCCTCTTCCCAACCCCACTGCTCTGCGTTCATTTATCACTTTCAGGAGAGGGCTCCATAAAGCCCTGCTTGGGTCAGTGCCTATTCCTTGGCCAAATCAACGCTGCCAGAGGGAAGGAATATTTTAATGACATTCTTTCACCAGGCAATCTCCTCATGGAGGCTATTTTATTGCTACAGGGGCTCCGGGAAGGTTCCTCTGGAACCTTTTGTACAAGGGATAGAGCTACATATTTGAGGAAAGATGGCTTGGGAGCACAGTACACGAAGGACCACAGTGATCAGTTTGAATAGGTAACGTAGTTCTAGAATGTGGCTCTTGGGAATGGCAGTGACCGTGAAGAATCATCCACTAGAAAGCTCATCTCCCTTCTGACTGCCAATATCATAAAACCAGAAGACTTCAAAAGATTACTGTTTTTCACGGTTTGGGTATGCACCAGCGAACACTCCTTCAGCCTTCGTGAGGGTCTTCTGGAGGACATTCAGCTGCTTCCATTTGCCAGCTAAAAGAGATGCTATGCGGCTTTAACTCGGGCGCTGATTGCTAAATGCTGAAGCAAGAGGGTGGCAGACAGCAGTTCCGCCGCCGCCGCCGCCAACCAGCACCCACTTCAGAGATCCTGCGGACTGCCCCGCACAGGCCCCTTCCTTCTTCCTCCAATCCCTCGGCAGGAATTCTGCAAACGAAGATCCCCACCCAGAGAAAGCCAGCAAGGTGCTCCGCCCAGAGGCGGGGTGGGCCGGCAGCCCAGGCTGGTTTAACTGGTTGGAACCACCAAAGTACGCAGACGCAGAAAAATAAAGTGTCACTTTAGGAAACTGAGGACATCAGGCCACAGCTCGAGGAGGAAAGCAGAACGCCACAGGGTTCCCACACTGCTGGGATTCGCTCCGGTAGGTGTGCGTTCCGCTCGGTCCCCAGGACACTGCGCAAGCGCCTGCAGAGCTCTAGCACTTGGCACGTCCTCTCGCGGGGTCCCTGTCTCTCCAGCGAGTTCCAGCCCCGGGAGGCACGGTGCTTTCTGGGTGTTGTGGTTTATGTCCGAGGCAAGGGCCTTAAGCGGCGGGGTGTCGGGGTTATTAGAACTACAACTCCCGGCGTGCCCCGCGCGAGGGCACGGGGCGTTTGCCCTGGACGGCCTTAGCCGTCAACAGCCTAGAATCCGAGGACCCGGGAAGCCGGCTGCGGCGGGAGGAGGGAGTGCGCGTGCGCGCTGGCCCGGCCCCGTCCTGTTCTGTCCCAATCATTGTAAACAGGCGGAGGCTGGGCGGGGTGGGAATGGGGCTCCCGCGGCCGGCCAGGGGGGAAGCGCAGGAGGCGGCGGTCGTGGCGGCCGCGTGAGTGCGAGGAGGCGGCGGCTGCAGCGGAGCCGACCGTCGCTGGGCGGCAGGCACTGGTCAGTGGCGGGGGAGCGGTCGCTTGCGGGGGTCGCGGCGCTGCGGCGCGGTGCCCGTGCAAGCCGTCGTCTGGCGCCCGGCCTCGCGCCCGCGCCTGTCAGGCGGCATGCTGGGCTTGGGATCCCGGGCTCGGAATTGGGGGTGGGGGGCGTGGCTGCCGCGCCTTCTGTTCTCCGGGAAGGCTCCCCCGTACCCCCCAAGCTTGCTCCTTTTGGGGGTGGGTCACGCTGCGTGACCGAAAGGCCTCCCCGAGTGCTCCCGGCTCTGTCTTGTGCTGCTCCCGGAGCCGGGGACGATCCGGGAACCCAGCTGGTTTCTCGGAGCTTCCAGGCCGCGGGGCATCTGTGCGAGCCACACCTGGCTGGAGCTGCGCCGGGGGCCTGGCCTTCCCCGGCCTTCCGTTTGCGAGTCGCACCTGGCGTGCCCACCTGTCCCCGCGCTGGCCAGGTGGAGTCGGGGAGCAGCTCCTGCTGTTGCTCGCGGCCGGTGTGGGGCCGGGGGGCGCCCCCGGTGACAGAGGTCCTTGTTTCGGGTTTCAGTGGCCAGAGCTGGAGTTCAGAACTCCATACTCCAGGCACTTTCAAGTGTTTTTGTGCCAGCTTTCTTTTTTGTTATTTCAATATGTCGTTGGGAGACAGGTTGGACAAAATTTTCCACTTCCCAGTCTTCTGAAGTAGTGCTGGTTCAAGTTTGGAGATTATCTCCAAGCGTTCTTCCGGAGAGCGCCGCTTGCGAACCCGGAGGTTTGGTGTTCTTGCGGATCCCTGACGTTTCCGTTGGAGGTCTCTGCTTGTGACAGAAGTGCTCCCCTGTGGACGTTGAGCTGCTGCACTGCCCAGCCTTTGGTTTTAATGGGTCTGGGCTAATGCTGTGGTGCTTTGGGTAGCCTTCCATCATACTTGGCAGTTATTCACAACATATTTAATGATAAGGAACAGGCTCACTTTTGGTGTAGTGTTCAGGTTGCCAGCACTTGTAAAGGAAGAAACAAGACTGTAAATGAAAAAGGTCACACACTTTCTGTGGTAGGAATTAACTTGGTACTGTCAAGTACCAAGTACCCGGTGTATCTTCCCCGAAATGAGTAATTACCTTCAGGCGGTGTTGGCATTATTAGGAGGTCAGGTGTCAGAGTGGTTCCCACTTTTCAGAGTATCTCATAGATCCAAGAGAAGATAGATAGTAGCTGCTGTTAAATAAGTTTTAAAACAAAGTATCTAGACCCAAGGTAAAGTAACTGAATTTGCTGTCTTTACAGAGGTGGCTTCTCATAGTAGAATTCGCAGGGTCCATTTTCTCCATAGTTTAGAAAGCTAGAAGTGGTGTTTTAAAGAGTGTGCATTGGGACTGGAGACATGGCTTACTGGGTAAGAGGCTCTTGGAATTGTATTGGAGTTTGGTTCCTGGAACCCACATCAGGACTTATTGCCTGTAAGTCCAGTTCCCAGGGAAATATGACAACTCTGGTCTCCACAGGTAATTGCATACCTTTCCAAGGATTGAAAATCTGAAGAAGGAAATACTTAACTTTTTTTTTTTTGTACAATTAATTTGCACAGTCGGTTGCTTGGCAAGAGAGATTAGTCCAGAACATTGTCCCAAAGTGTGTTCTGTTGTTTTCTTTATTGCAGGGCGGTTCAGGATCTCACTGTGTAACCCTGGCTGTCCTGGAACCTCCCTAAGACCAGGCTGGCCCTCTAACTCACAGAGATCTCCTTGCTTCTGGCTTCCAAGTGCTGGGATTAAAGGCATGTGCCACCTTGTCTAGCTATTCTTTTCTTTTTTCTTTTTTTCTTTTTTTTGGTTTTTTGAGACAGGGTTTCTCTGTGGCTTTGGAGCCTGTCCTGCTCTTGTAGACCAGGCTGGTCTCGAACTCAGAGAGATCCGCCTGCCTCTGCCTCCCGAGTGCTGGGATTAAGGCGTGCGCCACCACCGCCCGGTTTAGCTATTCTTTTCTTAAAAAAAGAAAAAAACCCACTAGAATTTATGCTAGTATATGTAAGACAGAACATGGGGAAAATGCAGATTATTTCGAATAAAAGAGTTATGATGTTTAGGGTTTCTGCCAAGTGAAGAGGACTTGAAGATGGATAAGACCACCTGCTTTCAGATGGTTAAGTGTATCTCTTGAATTGTCAACAAGTAATACATAAGTATGTATAAAATATATTGCTTTATACACACATTTACAGATACTTGCTGGAGATTGAACCCAGGGCCTTGGACACATTAGGAGTAGCATTTAACCACTGTGCTACAACACTCAACTCACAAACTAGCATGTTTCTAAGATTGCTTTCTAGAAAATGTGAGGGTTTTGTGAATGTACCCAGGAGGTAATCTCCGTTTCTTAAGGGAGAAGCCATGGAAGAGGGCAATAGTTAGAAAAGAGCCACACATAAACACCAATAAAAGAACAGGCTGGGAATGCTCAGGGGAAGAGATCTAACATTGTAAAAGCAACTAGACAGCCATAGAAATGATGGGCAGTTACACAGAGAGTAGTGTAAGCAAAAGTGTATAAAACTAGCATCTGCAAGGGGTGTGTATGTGGTGTATCTCAAGTATAGCTTGGTAGCTGGATCTGGTGCTGAGAAATGAAACTGGGGAGGTAGTCTCTATACCTTCAAAGCTATCTCAGCTTTGTCCTACAAGCAAGTAACAGTCCTTGAACCTGAACAGAGACGGGAAGGGGATGGGGTCAGAGAAGCAGACTGGCCAATCTATGCCAGTCCAATCAGTGTTTAATCCTCTGTTACAAATGGTATGTCCTTAAGGATCCTGCAAAATTAATTAGAAAAGGAACTTAAGGCTGCAGAGGGTGAACAGAGACATGCAGGAAGCATGGGCACTTTTTGAAACACTACAGACAGGTGAGTTATTTCTGTAGCTGTAGCGTCGGTTGTGGACAAGGGAGCGAAGATGAGGCTGAATTAATCTTCAAAATTTTTATGTCATGTCAAGGATTTTAGTGCCAACCCCCATAGGTTTACATACATAAATACAAAATAATACAGTGTTTTTATTTTAGAAAGATCATTCTAGAATTATAGAATGTAGATGTCAGAGCATGGAGGCTGTATAAAATTGAGTTCAGAAGAGCTTTAGAAAGTCTTCTAGTAATAACTGAAGTGAGCAGTAGGGTCTAAAACTATTGCAGCCTCAGGATACAGATAGCAGGAATACTTAGAGAATACAATGAATACGATTGGCAAAAATTGGTATTGGAAAGTGAGGATGAAATAACTGGATACAATGACTTTGATTTCATCCTGGATCCTTGAGAAAACAGTGATAAGATATACTGAGACAGAATTCAGGAAGGGGAGTCAATTTGAGAGGAACTCAATGTTGGCTTCTGGCATATTGAGTAGGTGTTATTTGTTAACCTCTAGGTAGAATCGTCTGCTTCAGAGTTGGTTTTTTTTTTGTGTGTGTGTGTGTGTGTAGCGGTCAGCACACTGTATCGTCTTTTTAGTTGTGAGTCTTTAGCAGTTGAGCCATCTTTGCAGTCTCGTCACAGTGTATTTATTGTAAGTGGTAGCTGAAGCCTTGATTTAGGGACCACCATACAGGAAGAGTTTGCTGACAGCCAGCAGTTTTAGAAATAGGTCACAGAGAACTTTTAAATCCAGACAGAGGAGGGTGTATTGGAGAGTGATATTTAAAAATGGTTTGTTAGCCAGGTGGTGGTGGCGGCGCACACCTTTAATGCATTTGGGAGACAGAGGTAGGTGGAT
>JAQHUG010000151.1:294267-307717 GCA_028555095.1 Dicrostonyx torquatus
CAGATCTGCGTACCTCAGCCTCCTGGGTGCTGGGATTAAAGGTGTGCACCACTATACCCAGAGATAAGTTATTTTTAAAAGGGACTCATTATTGCTTTGTTTGAGACAGGGTCTCACTCTGTAGCCCAAAATATCCTGGAATTTACTAGGTTCAAGTTGGCCTGAGACTTGTAGCTCAGCTTCTGACTGCTTGGATCACAGGCACTTGCGTCTCTGTCGAGGGGCTCTGGTTTTTGTCTGTGCCTGAGCTCTGAGAACCGAAGTAGATCACATAGAGAGTACCTTAGTGCAGGATTCGGCTGAGTGTCCACGGTTCTGATTCTCGGGTAGTGTGTGCTGACTGCATGCTTTCTCCCATGCAGGTGTAACAGATGGATAGGTAACAGAGAAGACCGCTTCCCTTTATTGTCAGGGCATCAGCATGACCGAGTGCTTCCTGCCCCCCACCAGCAGCCCCAGTGAACACCGCAGGGCGGAGCATGGCAGTGGGCTGACTCGAACCCCCAGCTCTGAGGAGATCAGCCCTACAAAATTTCCTGGATTGTACCGGACGGGTGAGCCCTCGCCTCCTCATGACATCCTCCATGAGCCTCCTGATATAGTGTCGGAAGATGAGAAAGACCATGGGAAGAAAAAAGGAAAATTTAAGAAAAAGGAAAAAAGGAGTAAGTACTGGTTTTCATTTCATTTGTTTTTTCATCTGTCTGTCTGTCTATCTACCTATCTATCTCTTTTTTGAGACAGGGTTTCTCTGTGATTTTGGAGCCTGTCCTGGAACTTGCTCTTGTAGACCTCAAACTCATAGAGATACACCTGCCTTTGCCTCCCGAGTGCTGGGATTAAAGGTGTGCGCCACCATCACCACCCGGCTTATTTTTTTAAAAAAATTTATAGCAATTTTCTTTAATCTTTGGGTATTTTCACATCATATATCCCAACCGTACTAATTTCTAAGTCCTTCCATATCTCCCCTCCACCCTTGAAGCCTCCCCCCAAAAGTAAATAAAAAATAATGTAAGGGGCTGAAGAGATGGCTCAGATGTTAAGAGCACTAACTGCTTTTCTAGCAGTTCTGAGTTCAATTCCCAGCAACCACATGGTGACTCACAACCATCTATAATGAAATCTGTTGCCCTCTTGTGGTGTGTGTAGGTGTACGTGCAGGTAAGACACTATATACATAATAAATAAAAAATTTAAAAAAATTTTTAGAAAAGGAAAGAAAGAAGAAAGAGAAATCAAAACACCTTGTTGACCCCTCTGGGCAGTGACCCTATCACCCACAGTGTCCTGTGCTCCTCCAGCTTTCCCTTATCTTCACCACACATCCGGTAGTTTATCCTAGTGGCGTTGCAAGTTGTGGTGAACACAGTACACCCATTTTCCCAAACAGCTTTACATTGCAATGAGGCGTTAGGTTAGTTCAAGGCCTCTGGCTTCTGCTACAACATCAATACTGGACTCTAATAGAGACTCAGATATCCACTGTTGCCTTGAGTCGTGACGATCCTGTAGCTATGGATCCAGAGGCCAGCCGCTCACTTACTCCAGCAGCTGGGGTGGGCCAACTCAAAGCCCTGGAACTGGGCCTGGGGGGAGTTGAGTTGATCAGCCTGCCAGCTCTCCCACAGTTGCGCCACCAGAGCCGACCCAGTACTGGTTTTCTTTATGCTTTTGAAGGGTTTCTTGAGGGATTACAGGCACATCCAACATATCGAGGTTTATGTTGGGATCAAGCCCCACTAAAGGATTGCTATAGCAGGTGAAAACTGGCTAAGATACCTCCTCAGATACCTAAACGAAATAAATTAGCTCACATAAGTCTTTTTATCATGTTTCATTATTCTTCCTATGCTCTCTTGGTCTTTTGCTGTTCTACCCATCCTACATGGTTTCCCTTTTATATACCCACACAGAGAGTTAACAAGCATGCATTTCACAGAATCACAAAAATAGGTAAAGGAGGCACATTGCCTCTCAGAGGGGGCTGTGGCTGTGAAGCTCTCTGGCAGATACCAGGAGGATTAATTAAGGATTAGTACAAAATTCTAAGAAGTTTTCATGCAGTAACTACATTTCTTAAGTGTAACTAGTTAAGCTAGAAGTTTGTGAATAATAATTGTAGAAAAATGCAGCCGTGCTGTTGCATTTTCTAAGCGCTTCAGCTTCTTTCACAGCATAGGTAACTATAGTAAACCTGCAGGCCTGGGAGGAAGGCAAAAGTGCTTGATTTACATTAGCTTCTAGCTAGCTGAATTAAAAGGAATTTCTTTGGAGACAGAGCTTTTGCTCTAGTGGGGTACTTGCCAGTACCCAGGTGAGAAGGAATTTCTCTGGGGCTGGTTTAGCAACTCAAGCTTTTTTCCTGTATTTCTAGAGGTAAAGGCATAAGCAGTTAATTTCCTGGGCTATGATCTTACATTAACTGAAACCAAGGTGAAGGGCAAATACTGAATATTAATAGCTTGTTAGGGTAGAGCAAAGACCAGTAGATTACACCTTCCTGAGTCTGCTGCTAGAGAATTCAGGGTCACCCACACCTGTTTATCAGTGAGAGCAGACACACCGTCTCTCTGCTCAGTGCCTCCTGCTCAGGGCTCCTTTCTTGTCAATGAGTCCTGTCAATAAAGATAATTGTGGGAGTCTAGCTTTATGTACATTTGACTTTGAGAACAAAGGTTTGACTGAGTGAATGCTTTCACACCAGGGTTCCATAGTGTGGGAGAAAGTGTACAGTTGTAAGAAAGAAGTTATCTCAATGAATGGTTTATACACTGCTGGGATATTTTGGGATGAATCACATTGTGGATGGGAGAAACATGATTTCACAAGATATCTACAGAATTGACAGTGACTATCCAAAAGACAGGTGTTCCCAAAGCTCGGCAAGTCGGGTTCTCCACCACCTCGTACTCCTGTGGATCTGTCTAGTGGCCTGTCAGCTGTAGTTTACTGTATAATACTTGTGGGCTCACATCACCATCACATCTAGCTTGGTACGTTTGAGATATGCTTCTGTTCTACTCAAGTGTTCCCATTCTCTTCTGGAAATAGTCTAGGCAGATACTCTCATTTGCCAGTTCTGGTATTTATTTATTTTGGTTTTTTGAGACAGTATTTTTCTGTAGCTTGGGAGTCTATAGCTCTTGTAGACCAGGCTGGCCTCAAACTCACAGAGATCTGCCTGCCTCTGCCTCCTGAGTGCTATGATCAAAGGTGTGTGCCACCACCGCCCAGCTTGCCCTTAAGATCTTTATTGTTCTGGTGAGTAGTGCAAGGTTCATGGTGTTTTAATTAAATGGTAACTTGTGAGCTAAGTTTATTCTGTGTTATAAAGTAACGGAAGGTAGTTAGCTACTGAAAAGAATTGTGGCTATTACCAAAGAGCAACAAAGTAGGGCTAGAATATAGCCCAGCAGTTGAGAGTGCTTGCTGCTCCCAGCACTTATAACCTTATAGCCACCTGTGACTCTGAATCCGGGGCACCTGATGCCCTCTTCCGACTTCCACGGGCACATATAGCACGCTGATGTGGACATACACACCACACATAAAATAATAGTATGAAAAAATTTGCCCCAAGCGTTGTGGCACATGCTAATCCTAGCACTCAAAGGTAGAAGCAGGTGGATCTATCTGAGTTGGAGGCCAGCCTGGTCTACAGAGTGAGTTAGTTACAGGACAGTAAGAGCTGTATAGAGTATATAAAAAAAAGCCAGGTGCAGTGGTACATGCCTATAGTTGAACTATTCTGGAGGCCAATGCAGGAGCATTATCTGTGCCTAGTTTAAGGCAGCCTAGTAACATAGTGAAACTCCATCCTAAAAACAAACAAAAAAGAAAAGCAAACTGGCAATTCTGAATAGGTATTAAGACAATTAGTGTCTTTGTCAAAATGCAAAAATTACTTCTAATGTGGCAGCCAAAGTGAGGGAATAATTGCATTTGGCCTTCAATGTAAAGGAGTTTGTAGTCCTTGCTCTAGTTTTTCCAGAAAGGCTAGTAATGGGAGGAGAGCAAAGGTGGCAGAGGAGTAGTAACTAGAGGCTGTAAATAGTTGTGGAGCTGTGCTTCATGAATGCCCGTTAGAGGACGAACAGGCAGTTCCCGAGCAACAGCAGCACCCGCTCTGTCCTTAGGCTTCATCTCGTTAGTCCTCTGTTCAGCACTCGTGTGTGTTCATCCTTGTTTCCAGAACTCTGCACACATTCACTGTGAAATATAAAAACTACTTTCCTCTCAACATCGGTATTGCAGGGATCGCTGCTGTCTGTTGCCCTCTTGTGGTCATTAGGTGTCAACATACCATTGTTTTTTTGCTGATTTTCTGGAGACCCTGGAGGTGGAAAGCTGTATAGCTTCTGCCAGGTGGTACCTTTTTAAAGAAGCATGTGGACAGTTTGACATTAAAAATGTAATTTATACTTACTGCATTTTTTTGGCAGCTGAAGGCTATGCTGCCTTCCAGGAAGATAGCTCTGGAGATGAAGCTGAAAGTCCGTCCAAAATGAAGAGGTCCAAGGGAATCCATGTGTTCAAGAAGCCCAGCTTCTCTAAAAAGAAGGAGAAGGATTTTAAAATCAAAGAAAAACCCAAAGAAGAAAAGCATAAAGAAGAAAAGCACAAAGAAAAGAAATCTAAAGACTTGACAGCAGCTGATGTTGTTAAACAGTGGAAGGAAAAGAAGAAAAAGAAAAAGCCAATTCAGGAGCCAGAGGTACCTCAGGTTGACGTTCCGAGTCTCAGACCCATTTTTGGCGTTCCCTTGGCTGATGCAGTAGAGAGGACCATGATGTACGATGGTGTGCCCTTGCCAGCCGTCTTCCGTGAGTGCATAGATTACATGGAGAAGCATGGCATGAAGTGCGAAGGCATCTACAGAGTTTCAGGTATCAGGGACATGGATGCTGCTTGATGGTTTTCAAAAATTATCTTCTCTTTATTTCCTAAAGGAAGGAAAGAATATTAACTTGTGAGGAACATTTTGGCTTGGATCTATGCCTTCCTCACATCCTTGGTCCTTCCAGTTGCGTAAGTCCTTCCACCACGTTTGATTTTCCCTTAGGATTTATTCCTAAGTTATTCACAGCTGCAACAGCTGGGCAGAGTGAATCACCTATCAGGATGGTGTGCCAAGCCTGGTCTCGCCTCTCTAAGTCTCGGCCCAGTGGTGGGGAGTCTGAGATTGGTGTGAAGGAAGCTTCTCGGCCAAGATGAATGACTAATGACATGGCCGTGTTATGTGTTTCCTTAGCCTGACTACAGATGCCAAGTGCTGTTTTCTAAGTAGCTGGGCCCCAAATGTGTATACTTCTCCAGCCACGTAGAGCTATTGCAGCTGTCCCCGAGACTGACCCGTTCATCTACATAGTTTATGCGAACCATTGTAGTTCATTCTTGGCCAGAATGTGTTTCATAGTAGATATCTAAAATCAAATTATTTAGAAGTACAAAGATTTTTCTTCAAAAGCAGCATGAGTTTTGTGTTGCCATGGCATTCAGGTCCAGGCTGAGCAGTATCTGTGCATCAGTCATTATGTTCCCCTAGAGGGTTGTTGTTATGAAGTCCTCTGACCACACATCTCTTCATGGGAGTGGGGGAGGTAAGTCATATGCTTTCAGAACAGAGAGAAAGAGTAAGCAAAATTTCCACTTAATTGGTTCATATCCTTTCCAGGAGATAGATTTGATACTTGAGATAACATTTCTATGACCCAGTAGATAAAATGCTGCATTGCTACTATTTTATACAAAGTAAAACACAGTGCATTTTGTATAATTTCTTACTTCCTTATAAAATTAAACACAAATTTGCAAGTTTGATTTTAAGCATTTGTTATATATTGAAATGATTTGAAGGTTTAAACAGTGTTAGAAACTGCTTCCTACATGATCTTGATAAGCATGAAGACATTTTTTTGGGGGGCATAAGTTTCTCTGAAAATTTTCTGTAGCTTTGTACAAAGAATTCTTTTGTTTCTGACCTATTTTTGATGTTTGCATCTTTTGGTGAATCCCATCATTCCTAATGGATTGTCTTTTCTTTGTGAGGGAGGTAGTGGTTCCCACACAACTCCGTAGTGGTGAGTTGGAGGTCTTCTCTGGTGAGTGTCAGGCATACCCTTTCATCTGTGACAGACCAGCACTACCAGTGTAGCTGTGTCTCCTCTCTGCCCTTCTTGTCTTTAGGAGGATTCCACCCTGGGTCCTAGTACATGCTGAGCAAATGCTGTGCCACTCAGCTACATCCCCAACCCCTTGACCCTGGCTCTGCTATTTGAATGCCAATATTACAATTTTTTTTTTTTGGAGAGTTTTACTTCTTATTCATAAGTCAGTTCCAACTTAAAAACTAGTGCGAAAGAGGCTGGGGAGACGGCTTTACTGTTAAGCTCATTGGTTGCTGTTCCAGAGAACCTTGCATTGATTCCCAGCACCTGCATGGCAGTTCACAGCCATCTGTAACTCCAGTTCCAGGGGATCTGATACCCTCCTCAGTCCTGTGAACATCATGCACTTGGTACACAGACTTGTGATGCAAAACACCCAGGCCCATATGTGCAAACAAATAAATAAAAGATAATATGAAAGATAATTCAATTTTTTTTGTATTTTATTGTATTTGCTTCATTATACTTTCTAGATTAAAGTGTACCTTTATATGCTAGGCAGTGGTGGCACACACCTTTAATCCCAGCACTTAGGAGGCAGAGGCAGTTGGATCTCTGTGACTTTGAGGCCAGCCTGATCTACAGAGCAAGTTCCAGGACAGCCAGGGCTACTTAGAGAAGCTTGTCTTGAAAACAAACAAAACCCAAGAGTGTACTTTTATATTACTCTTATTTCTCACTGGAATTCCTTATGTGAAGTTCCTAGTTTTTAAAAGATTTTTTTTTTTTTTTAAATAAAGTTGTTTATGGGAGAGGAGTAAATGGAAGGTGTGTGTGGTGGGGCATGCTTATAAACTCAGGAGGTTGAGGCAAAAGAATTGTGAGTCGTTTAAGGCCAGCTTGGGCCACAACATAGTGAGGCCATCTCTCCAAAAACTGGCCATCAGCATAATATATGAGAGTGAGAGGTGCACTTTGACAAGAGCCTCGGCGAAAGTTTCTGTTAATCTTTAATTTAATTTATTATTATTTATTTATTATTTAAATTATTATTTAATTTATTATTAATTTCTTTAATCTTAATTTATTCAGATTGTCATAAAAATAAAAAAATGGAAATTCTTTTCTGTCTCATAATAAAGACCATCAAAGTAAAACATGCTAATATCTCCATATTTAGTGCTATTGATTTAATTTTGTCAATCTAGATAAGAAACATTTATTATAATGCCATTGAAGGTTTGCACATAAAGTGGGAATGTCACATCCCAAATGTAAGCGTCACATTGATTAAAATGTTTGGATTAGATGACAGTCTGCATTTTGCACTGTCAGCCTTAATTTGTAGCTTGTTCTGTGTAGTTGAACAGTTTTAAGTTAAAAAAAAAACCACAAGCCGGGCGGTGGTGGCGCATGCCTTTAATCCCAGCACTCGGGAGGCAGAGACAGGTGGATCTCTGTGAGTTCGAGACTAGCCTGGTCTACAAGAGCTAGTTTCAGGACAGGCTCCAAAGCTACAGAGAAACCCTTGTCTCGAGAAACCAAAAAAAACAACAACAAAACAAAAACAAAAACAAAAAAACCCCACAAAGCTATTATGATCACCATCACTGAACCATGTCAATATAAATGGGGCTGAAGACATAAAATCTGATAGATACAGTGTTTGAACACTTGATGCGTTACTTTTTCAGTACACTATGAAGAGCCAAACGGTTGTATTTTAGAACTCTACTTTCTTGTTCTAGCTTGGTTCAGATTAAGGTGGGTGTTACATAGTGGAGACAGTTTCCAGTGAGTCTGATAAACTAGGAAACCTTGTCTCTTTATTTACAAAGCAACAGCTCGTCTACTGCCCTGTGGATAAGCTACTTTTGTGTGGGAGCTTCTTTTTACATTGTCTGTCTTGTGAGGAGTTAGAAAGTTGCCCTTTTTTTTTTGTATAGTGTATATGCTTAGTTTATAGCTTCATTTTCCCTTGAATTTTTATCTAATTGCCATTATATTTAATTTTTTCTGGATTAAGCATATTTTCTTAGTATACAATGGCTTCTGGGAATATTAAGTTTTTCATTGATTTTATGTGCTTGTGTTTGTAGAGTTCTATGGCCCACATGTAGTACTAATTCCCATCAGGAGGGCTCTTAGTTCTGAGCAGGGTCTTGCTCTGTTGCCCAGACTGGCCTTGAACTTGCAGCTGTCCTCTTGCCTCAGCCTCCAAGTAGTGAGATTAGGGGTGTGAGCCACCACACCTGGTTTCCAGAGGTGGTTCCTGGCTGTTTCTGTGTCTCTGCAGTAGGCATGTATAGGGGTGAAGAAAGCATGTCTGATTTTTGGTATTCTCTCTGTTTTAAATTTAATGTTTTAAGGAATCAAATCAAAGGTAGATGAGCTAAAAGCGGCCTATGACCGAGAGGAGTCTCCAAACTTGGAAGAATATGAGCCTAACACTGTAGCCAGTTTGCTGAAGCAGTATTTGCGAGACCTTCCAGAGAATTTGCTTACCAAAGAGCTTATGCCCCGTTTTGAAGAGGCTTGTGGGAGGACCACGGAGATGGAGAAAGTGCAGGAATTCCAGCGCTTGCTCAAGGAACTGCCAGAATGTAATCACCTTCTGATTTCCTGGCTCATTGTGCACATGGACCACGTCATTGCGAAGGAGCTAGAGACGAAAATGAATATCCAGAACATCTCCATAGTACTTAGCCCAACTGTCCAGGTATGGGTCTGTCTGCACGCTCCTTTGGGTGTCGACACTGGGAAATTAAGGAGCAGTCTGTTGCCAAGATGCCTGTGAAACATTGACTCCAAGAAGGCGAATGATGGGTAACCCAGGCATAACATCTGGCATTCTTTTCTGTCTGTGCTCAAGTTCGCATGTAGGAATTGCATGTGTGTGGCTGCACATGTAGGTGTATGCATATTTATGTGGAGGTCGTAGGACAAACTCGGGTATTGTTCCTTAGATACTAACCATCCACCACCACCCCCACTCCTTGAGACAGTGTCTCTCACTGGCCTAAACTGGCAAATAGGCTAAGCTGGGTGGCCAGCAAACCGCAGGGACCCTCCTGTCCCTGCCTCCCCAGCACTGGACTGCAAGTGTGTACAGCCATGTACATGTGAACTGGGGAGATGGAGCTCAGCTCCTCATGCCTGCTTGATAGATGCTTTAGTGACTAAGCTGTCTTCCTAGCCTCCTGTCCACTCACCACTGCTCAGTGATGCGATCCAAGATTGTTTGCCTTTATAGTAAATGATATTTTACTGCATCAAAAGAAAAGGAGAGATAGTAGGTCAAATTTTTTTGTTTGTTTTGGTGTTTTGAGACAGGGTTTCTCTGGGTAAATCTGGCCATCCTGGAACTCACTGTGTAGAGCAGGCTGGTCTCAAACTCAGAGATCTGCCTGCCTCTGCCTCCCGAATGCTGGGATTAAAGGCATGCACCAACATTGCCCGGGAAACAAACTGTTTCTTAAGTTTCCCAAATACCAGTTTTGTTCGCCTGGGTTTCAGGATTTGGTCAGTACTACATTGTTATTCATTGCCATAACATGGGTGGTTATGCCACAGACGCTGTAGGGGAATTGTAAGAGAAAGTTTGAGCCAGGAAAAAACTTGTCTCCGTTGTTCAGCCATCCTGCAGGTCTGACTTCCTAGACTGGGAACATCATGGGATGCTGGTGCACGCCCCACGAGACTGTACACCTGCAGGTGCTCCACCACCCAGCTGTGTGTGGAAAGATCTCAGATACAGAGGAGATGATCATTAGATAGTTAGAGACAGTTAATGGGTGACAGGAAAGTGCAAATTGATGGTTATGTGTTCCATATCCTTTCCAGGCTTTTTCCCTTATGGTGTCAGACTTACGTATTTTCTTCTTAAATTGACCATTAGTTAGTAAAGCCTGTTTTGTCTCTGCTGTGGAGTATCCTTTCCGTGTCCAGGATTAATAGATGCACTGTGACCGGTGCCGATGGAGTAAAAGATCTATCTCCTCAGCGGTTTTATGAACTCTGCACCTATTTTCTACAGATCAGCAACCGTGTCCTGTATGTGCTTTTCACACATGTGCAAGAGCTCTTTGGCACTGTGGTCCTAAAGCAAGTGACGAGACCTCTGCGTTGGTCCAACATGGCTACAATGCCCACACTGCCAGAGACCCAGGCAGGCATCAAGGAAGAGATCAGGAGACAGGTGTGTACTTGGCCCCTGCCCCTGCCCTGCTCTGACCCCACCCTCTCCTTGCCTGCTTTTATGTTGTCCACATGAACTCTAGCTTCCTGAGTAGTGTGGTTCCTGTGTGCCTTCCTCCAACTCCTGGTGTAGAGTTCTCTGCAGCCCTAGGGATGGAGCACAGGCCTGATGGAAGCCCTCCGCTCCTCTCACTGAACTCGGCCCTGTCTTGGGAACATACTCTTCATGGCATGTTTTTCAGATGACCCTACTTCACTCCATATATGTAAACAACTATGGTGGGAACGTCATAGGATTTTAAACTGTAAGAACTGGTTTTAAACTCCTGCTCATTCCTGACATGCTAATTTTAGGCAAATTGTTCAACATTCTTAAGCCTTGGTCTTATTTTAAAATGGATGAGCTCTGGAATTAATGTGGGGGATAATACATGGAAGGAATCTCTATAGCTAGGATCTCAAAAATATGCTGTTATCTATCCATCATATTTTACAGCTAAAATACTGGAAAGGGAAGTTTTAGTAATTTATTCTGTGGCATAATTTCTAGATTATGTAGCCAATATTTAGCTCATAATTTGAACCTTCCCACTATGCTGCTTTGCTATCTAAAGGAAATCCAGTAAATGTGTGCGTGCGTGTGTGGGGAGGAGGTGGAGAGACTGAGACGACTTGGTAAGAACTTCAAGACTGAATAAAAAGCTTGCATACATTGTGTTTGCATATGAACATGGTCACGTCTGCTTTTCTGAGTTCTCCTTATTAGTTGCTGTGAGAAGGAAACAGGATGTGCATTAATTGCTGTTGAACTACTAGAAACACATGAATGAGGGCCTAATTCCCAGGGAAAGCAAGCGAGGATGGGTTTGCCAGTCAGCGGCATCCTTGTGGAGAGAATAGTTGGCACTGTTTCCCTCCGAGAGCTGGTTCTTCATCATGCAAGTCTCATGTGCTGCTTTTAGACAACAAGACACTGAACAGCTTTCCACGTGTCCTTTTGTTTTCTAGGAGTTTCTTTTGAATTGTTTACATCGAGATCTGCAGGGTGGGATAAAGGACTTATCTAAAGAAGAAAGATTATGGGAAGTACAAAGGATTCTGACTGCCCTCAAGAGAAAACTGAGGGAAGCTAAAAGACAAGTGAGTTACTGCCTTACATCCTGTGTCTCCAAAGGTAGAGTGTGGGAGAATCTTTTGTACACTGCCTTGTAACAGACCTGCTTGGACTGCAGCCCCCAATTGTGACAGGGAGATTGAATATCAGCTGTGAATGCTTGGCCTTACCTTACGCTTGTCCCACTAGCTCTTTTAACTTCATTTATCCTGGTTCTCTTCAGCTATAGATTACCTTGGAAATGTTTACCTTTCTTTCATTCTGTATGTCCTACTTTACTGCTCCCTCTGTGTCTGTCTATCTGGCAGCTGCCAGACTGACCCTAGGCATTTCCCTCTTTTTCTCCCCATTCTCTCTTGAGCCTAGATTCCTTCTCCTACTTATTCTCTCTGCCCTGCCAGCCCCGCCTATCCCTCTACTGCCTAGCTATTGGCCGCTCAGCTCTTTTTAGACCAGTCATGTGCCTTAGGCAGGCAAGGTGAAACAAATGGCAACACATCTTACATTGTTAAACAAATGGCAACACATCTTACATTGTTAAACAAATGGCAATACATCTTACATTGTTAAACAAATGGCAACACATCTTACATTGTTAAACAAATGGCAACACATCTTACATTGTTAAACAAATGGCAATACATCTTACATTGTTAAACAAATGCAGCATAAACAAATATAACACACTGTTACATAGTTTAAGTAATATTCTGCAACATAAACAAATGTAACATATCTTTACATTGTTGTAAATTATTTCTTTTAAAAGTAATAGGTACATGATTGTTGACAAATTCTCTAGTGGGAAATTCATTCATAAATGTTTCTTGTGCTTTGTTATTCATGTTTTAGCTTGGTAGAAATCAAATGTTTCATTAAGTTTAGAATTTTTTTTTTAATTAAAAAGGTGTTTATTTCCTTCCTGGTTTGTGTGTGTAAACAGCTTTCTAAGGGTGAGAAGCAGGCTGGGTGTGAGACCTTTGGAGACTTCAGAGAAGTTTGAATTTTGAATAGAAATGCAAGGATGAAGGCCTGGGAGGGTTCCGTACAGCAGGGGAGGAACTGCCTGCAACTGCTGCTGCATATAGAGTTCACAAGTCACACTTTGGATTATGCACTAGTTTAAGGTGTGAGGCTTGGCTCTGGACTCAGTTTCCTGGCTGCACCAAAGCTAAAATACACATCCCCAGAAGTTCTTGCAATCTACATGCAGATCCAGCAACAAGATTTAAGCAGCACACTCTACAGACAATAGTTAGCACCTCTCAGACCTGGAGAATGGAGTGATGGTTACATTTAAAGACAGCCACCTAAGTCCTTTGCTTCAAGGTTACAGGTTTTTTTGGGAGCACAGTTGTGCTGTGCTTAAACCTGTACTCCAGGTTTCAGGAGTTGTAGGCTAGCAGGGGCCCTTTGCATAGTTTTTTCCAGGTCACTAGATTGTCTCTCTTTTGTTTCAAACCTATATCCCCCTTTTTAAAAAACAGGATATCATGTGGCCCATGAGATTCCCAAACTTCTATAGTCAGGCTGATCTTGAATTCTTGATCCTGCTGCCTCTCCCTTCCCAGTACTGATTACAGGTGTGGGTCACCATGGGTCACCTGCCTGGTTTTGGATTCAGGTCTCAGTCACAGGGCAGATTGCAGTTGTTGATCTTAGGGCATTATCTGTCAGCTCTTATGTGAAGAGTCCCTGATTTATAACATGGCTAGTGGAGGCTTGGCTTTTGTCTCTCTTAATCATGCATGCATTTTGAATAAAGAACTGTGGTGTAAGGGCTGTGTAGATGGCTCAGTTGGTAAAGTGCTTGCTTTTGCAAAAATAAGAACCAGAATTCAATCCCCAGCACCCACATACAAGCCAGATGCTATGAATTGTAATCCCAGCACCGGGGGCGGGGGATTGGAGATGCTATGATTTAGGCGTGTAATCAATCCAGCACAGAGGGGTGGAGATGCTATGATTTAGGTGTGTAATCCAGCACAGAGGGGTGGAGATGCTATGATTTAGGTGTGTAATCCAGCAC
>JAQHUG010000151.1:308212-318212 GCA_028555095.1 Dicrostonyx torquatus
CAGCACTGGGGAGATGGAGACAGGAGGCTCCCTGAGTTTGAAGGCCAGCTACTCTAGAAGAATCTGAGAGTTCCAGGTTCAGTCAGAGACATTGACTTTAAAAAAAAAAAAAAAAGATGGATAACTGACTGAGGAATAACATCCAACAAATGCCTTCCAGCCTCTATATACATGCACCCACGTCCACAAATGTGCTCACATGCACATATACAATTTTGGATTGAAACCAGAGGCAGTATGGCAATTTGAAAAGGGTGAATATCTTCTTTTTATTAGCTTGTATTTCTTCCCCTACCATTCCCTCTTCTTGCTTTCTTATTTATTTTTTTTTGTAGCTCCACACCCAGATTCCATCGTGTTGACTTCACCTTTGAGGGTGAAATGACTTAGAGACAGAAGTAGCATTATTCAGTGGATTAGTGACTAAAAATAAGAAAAATATAGTATCAATTTAAACCACAATATCGACTTGTCACTTTCTTATAAAAGTAAACATGATTGCTTATTGTGTAACCCAGAAATTTGTCCTCTAAGAGAGCAGCAGCCCTTAAAGCCTTCACAGAATATGTAAAATGTTCATAACAGCAGAAAGCAGCAGAGGACCCTGAACCCTGCTGGCGAATAGATAGTAGGTTGAGTACATTCATGCCCTGGCCATCACTGAGCTACTCACAGCAGCATCTTAAACTAAGTGTGCAGCTCAAGAGCCTAATGACTGATGGAGTCAGCTCATCTGAAACGGAGAGAGACCGTAGGGGATAGAAAGCAGGTCCGTAGTTGCTGGTGTCAACAGATAGTGGAGCCAAGGGGATGTTTTCTAACAAGGGGTGGCAGCTTCTTTATCGTGTGGTATGGTAAATTAGTTAAATCAGGCCCTAGTAGCCCCCTTCAAGGCATCACACGTGGTGCTGAAGTAGTGAGCATATTCATGAGAGCTGAGCATTCTTCATAGTGCGGCCACAGGCTAAGGGGAACCGTGTTATGCTCTTTGCTTACCTTTAAATTTTTATTATTTATTTGTGTATGGACATGCCACATGGACATACAACTTGCAGGAATCGGTGTTCTTTATCATGTGGGTTCCAGGGAGGGGATGAACTCAGGCTGTCAGGCTTCCTGACAGCAAAATTTTTACCACTGAACTACTTTGCTGTTTCTACTCATATTATATTCTTGTTTTGGTTTGTGTTTGAGTGGTTTTTTTTTTTTTTCTTTTCTTTTGAGACAAGGTCTTTCTATGCCATCCTATCCTTGGAATTCACTCTGTAGACCAGGCTGGCCTCAGACTCACAGAGATCCTCCTGTCTCTGCCTCCCAAGATCTGGGGTTAAAAGTATGTGCCACCACCATGCCTGGTTCTACTCACATTATTTTCTAAGCCCAGTTAGCAAATGCCCGTCCATCCTGTTAGGCAGTGCCCCTGATGACTGCTGGGGTTTTCTTTAATTTTGGTAAGTTAAGAGGGACGTATGTTGACTGTGTTTTATACATGCACTGAACAGTTAGTTCATTTGTCTTCTTTGACAGGAGTGTGAAACCAAGATTGCACAGGAGATAGCCAGTCTTTCGAAAGAGGATGTTTCCAAAGAAGAAATGAATGAAAATGAGGAAGTTATAAACATCCTCCTTGCCCAGGTAAGCTAAACTCTTAATTTCTGAGGTCATTATTGGTCATTTTTTCAAATAGAAGCTCAATTATAGACATTTTAAGCGAAAATTATAAAGCGACTCTCAAGGCCTTGTGATCTATGACCCTGCCCTGTATGGTGTTTGTGTGGAGAAGTGGCCTTCTGTCTAGTTTTTTAGTTTTGTTTAGTCCACAAGTAAGTTTATGTTGTAGGCATTTTTCTGGATTTACAGGTGTCAGTGAGAACAGGAGAGAATAAAGTTCCAGATTATTTTCTTCAAGGTTTTTCCATCTGAGATTTCTTGGAATATTAACTACATAGGTATTCCGAGGCAAAGGGAAAATTGTGTGTTTAAACACGGAGAAGTAACTTTCTTAATAGCTTTTCCGTACTTACTGGATCATTCTCCCTTCTTTGGAAAGATGTGAAGCTTTTGCCTCCAGCTCCTCATTCCCGCTGACTGCTTTCCCCAGGCTGAGGGACCCTGGATGTGTGAAAATAGAGGTTCTCTTGCTGGGCAGTGGTGGCGCACGCCTTTAATCCCAGCACTCGGGAGGCAGAGGCAGGCGGATCTCTGTGAGTTCAAGACCAGCCTGGTGTACAAGAGCTAGTTCCAGGACTGGCTCCAAAGCTGCAGAGAAACCCTGTCTCGGAAAAAAAAAAAATAGAGGTTCTCTCCATATGATGATCTGTCAAGCAGGTCAGGATGGTTAATTGTCAAGTAGAGTTCTTTTATTTGGAGGGCATGGCCAAGTGCAGTGAGGAAGGAAGATCTGTAACTTTCCTTCTCTCTGGTCTGCCTTCACTGGACGCTGGAACTATCATGTCTTGGGGTTCCTCTTTTCCTAGTGACCGTGAATTCTGAGAGACAGGAAGCCAAAGCAGATGATTTTTAGATTGTGTTTTTTTATTTGTGTGTTTGTGTTACACACACCTGTTCAGAGGCCAGAAGAGGGTGTTGGATCCCCTGAAGCTGGTTACATATGGTTGTGGGTACCCCTTGTGAGTGCTGAGAGCCAAGCTGTGGGTTCTCTGTAAGAAGAGCAAGTACTCCTAACTGCTAAGCAATCTGTTTAGCCCCTTGGGAATCTGAAGCAGATTTAGACTTTGATCCTTGGTCTTGGAGTGGTAGGCTCAGGAAGCCTTGCAAAAAGTACACAGCAGGTTCTTGTATACCGTATCATTGAGGACAGTCTAGATAGTCTCTCAAAATAACTGTAACCTTTCTTCATTCTGAGCAAATAGTGTGGTTGAAGTAACTCATGTTTAGCACCAAGCTGGTGGTGACTGGAAAGGGGACATTGCCTCTACCAGAATTTGTAAAGGTGTTCTGCAATCGTTTCAGGAGAATGAGATCTTGACTGAGCAGGAGGAGCTCCTGGCCATGGAGCAGTTTCTGCGTCGTCAGATTGCTTCAGAGAAGGAAGAGATTGAGCGCCTCCGAGCTGAGATTGCAGAGATCCAGAGGTAAAGGAGAGCTGTGGGGTTGGAAGTTCCTGCCCTGTTGGCTTTAACTGTGAACATAATTGTTTAAACATTCCTGTAAAGGAACTGGGCTTTTGAAGTAGTCACTTCAAGCTTCTTATCAGGTCTTAAAACAGCGCAGGTAAATTCCTGAGCATGGGAGACCTCAGAGAGCTGGCCACCAAGCCATAGTAGAGTTCCCTTTGTCTCTTCACAGTCGCCAGCAGCACGGCCGAAGTGAGACGGAGGAGTACTCCTCTGAGAGCGAGAGTGAGAGCGAGGATGAGGAGGAGTTGCAGATCATCCTGGAAGACTTGCAGAGACAAAACGAAGAGCTAGAAGTGAGTTTGGGTGGACACTAGGCAGAAATCGGTAGTTTCTAAAATGTGCTTGAGACTGCCTATTTTCCCACTGCAAACTTGTAGAGAGGAGTCCAAGAGCCTTCTTACCCAGCATGAAATACGTGATCTTGGCTGCTTGAAGTGTGGTAGCCTTGACCTTGGTGTACAAATGGACCTTTCCCTTTTGAGTCGGACCTTGCATGGTCTAGTCCTTCCGCTGGCAGAGATGAGGTGCAAGTGATAAAGTGAGTGACAGTTGTCTTGTAGTCCTTGTGCCACAAAGTCAGTGTGACAGAACGCTCTGGGCAGCTGGGCAGCAGCTGTGCTGGGAAGGGAAGGGTTGGTCTAAAAAAGCTCCTTTCTTATCCAAAATAAAATGTCTTTTGTGGTAGGACCCAGTGAGCAAAGGGAAGCTTGTTTTATTCATGGTCATCGAACTGCCAAGCAAAGTGCGTCAAGAGTTGCACAGAACCTGGGCCTAGGGACACACATCTATAATCCAGCACTGACGAGGCAGAGGCCAACCTAGTCTACAGAGTGAATTCCAGGACAGTTGGGTTCAAAAACAACAAGAAAAGATCTGAAAACTATCATTTTTAGGGGCTGGAAGATGACTTAGCAGTTAAGAGCACTGGTCCTCTTCTAGAGGACCCAGGTTCAACTTCTAGCACTCACATGGCAGTTCACAACTGTCTGTAACTCCAGTCCCAGGGGATCTGATACTTTCACATAAATATACATGCAGGCAAAACACCAATGCACATAAAAGTAAATAAAATTTAAAAAAATATTTAAGAATTGTCCAGTACCTTTGCCCCTCCACTGCTTGTGTGGCAGGTGGGCAGAGTGAGAGGAGGCTGCTGATGTCAGTAACAGCTGTTGCTGCAGGAGTTCGTCCTGGGGGAGAGGCACAGGGATCCAGGGAGGTGGCCCAGCAGGTGAACATGCTGCTCTGCAGCTGAGGACCTAAGTTAGAGGAAGACACCCTCCTGCAGGACAAGCTGTCCTCTCATTCCCATATGCATGCGCTGTGTATCCATGCCTGTTAAGTGATCCCAGCACTCAGGAAGGCAGAGGCAGTGAGTCTGAGGCCAGCCGGGTCTATACAGTGAGACCTTGTTTAAAACAAAAACAGGAAAGGAAATAAGCAGAAATGAGATGTAGGTCACTGGGGAGTCTGCTCTTTAGAAGACGACATCAGCATATTAGTTTGATCTCTTCATTTTACTGAACAGGAAGACAAATGGCAGAATCAGTGTAGTGTTTTATTGTTCGGATTGTGTGGGCCCATTATTCACACAGCTTTCCCATTTGAGGCCAAAGTGGCTGCCCTGAGTCTTGCCATGTATTAGTAGGGGAGGGAAGGGTCCAGGACACCCAGTGTCATGTCAGGGCATACAAGTGGGGCTTATCCTCGTCTCAACCCATTTGAACAAGGGTCTAGTCACATGGCATACCCACCCAGCTGCCTAGGATGCTGGGAAATACTAAGGATGAAGAGAGGGCTCTGATGGATGGAGGCAGTTGCTGCCAGAAAGTGACTGCCAAGAGCCTGGGATTAGCTGCTCTTGAATTATCCAAACTCTTCTGAATGAGTGTACATCATTTAGAAGTGATCATGGTAGCACATTTCGAATGTAGTCATAAAGACGGATTTTGATATGGAAAAGAGTCGCAGCTCCAATTCACTCTTCTAATTGCTGCTAAAATTATCTTTGTACTCTCCTTGAAGTCTGTTCAGAAAACAGTGTAAGAAAAAAAAAAGCCCATTTAAACACCAAAATACTTCCTAGAACAACTTTCTGTTGACACATTGTTTTCTAGATGTGTTTACTCCTTTGTAACTCCAGGCAGAGTTTATATTCTCACCCATTCAGAGCTGTATTTATTTGGTCATTTGCATATTCATGTTTGTGTCTTCTGTTGCACCAGCCAGGTTGGCTAAAATAGATCCTTGTGAGCTCTGCCCTAATCCCTTGTTCTCCTGACCTTGCTTAAGAGGTAACTGCCCTTTTTGTCGTCCCCTAAGATAAAGAACAACCACCTGAACCAGGCAGTCCATGAGGAGCGGGAGGCCATCATTGAGCTGCGTGTGCAGCTCCGACTGCTCCAGATGCAGCGAGCCAAGTCTGAGCAGCAGCTACAGGAGGACGAGGAGCCTGAGAGGCGAGGGGGCATAGGCCCACCGCCCTGTGATGGTGTCCTCGAAGTCAAAGCAACTAAGGAGCAGGTGAAGCCCTCCCCAAGCAAAGACCGGAAGGAGACACCCATCTGAACTGCCTGCCAGGCCCTGTGCGTCTTACTGTAAGCGAGCCAGCTGACTCTGCTGCTGTACATGCTGTAGAGGTTCTCAGAGATGCTTCCTCTTGCACACGTCTGACTCCTTGTCAGGCTCAGGTCCTGGGAGGGTGAAGCAGTGGACACACCAGGGACTTACAGGGAACACAGTTTCCAGATAGTGTCAGCTCATTTGAAATTTTTTTTTGTTAAAAATAACTATTTTAACCCTTGAGTGGCTTCTTTTTAAACCAAAAATCGTCTTTCCTTTGCTTTTTTTTTTTTTTTAATCACAGCAGAATCAGGATCTCTTATCAAAGGGTGGGAACCAAACCAGGTCACTTCTGCACCTGCCTTGTGGATGCTTGTGGTCTCGCCAGCCCCACAGGGTCTCTGGCCACTCTTGCTTGTGCCTTCCACACCTTTTGGTGCAGATTGTTCAGTGGGGAGCTGCCTCATATTTTCTGACTGGCCAAAAAGGCTCTCGCTGGGTGTTCCTTCCCTGCCCTGTACCACTTTGCTTTTACAGTTACAAATCAAGTCCGTCAGTGTGAGTTATTAGGATGGCCTAGTCTGGTGGCAGATAGAAGTTATGTATGCATGGAGCCTGCCATCAGACTTGGCAGTGCAGGCCCAGTCACTCACTGCCAGGGATCAGTAAAGGCCTTTTCACTGAGGTGGTCAGAAGTGACCACCTTGACCCTGAGACATTAACACAAAGGATGCATCTCAAGCCAGAAACCTTTTACATAACTGACCTTCTAGGAAAACCAGACGATTTCAGTTGCTTGCTTGGGCTAGGATGTGCACACCTCTGCCAGGGTAAGCTAGGTGGATGCTGTCATGCAGAAGTTCTTCCTCATTCACGTCCTCTCCAGGAGCTACTCAGGACTCCCTCTGACAACACTGAGCAGAGGAAAACGTGACAGCTGCAGTTGATCCCACCTGATTTTGCTTCTAGATCAGGTGACTGCTCCAAGGTGTCTGGGAGGCCTGACTCTGGGCAGCCAGCCAGATTGGCCCCCTTGGGAGGTCCCCTGTGGCTCTGAAGACAAACTCCACACACTAAAGTGAGAAACAAACCCACACGAGGGCTCTAGTCTCCCCCTCCTAGTTAGTATTTATTTCAGCACCTGTTTAATGCAATTTTTTTTAGCCTCTACCTATTGCACTGTTGTGACTTGTTGGCCATTATTTGATTTTTGTACGGAAAAAAAAAAGCTTTGTTATAGAAATCAGCATACTATTTTTTTAAATCTGGAGAGAAGATATTATGGTGACTGGAAATATGGTCAGGTGTCAAATATAAATGTATAAACGCCTTGCTGTGTCCTGTCAGACGTACTACATTCATTTTATATTTGCTGGCATATCGAAGACTTCTTTTTGTTTGTGTAAACTCTAATTTCTATCAAGGTATCATGGGTTTTTAAAATTAGTATTTCATTACAAATGTCTCAATGTTGGTTAACTAACTTTTGCCAGGATCGATATTGATCAAGGAAATAAATTCAACAGCCATTTGAGAAAAAAGTTTTTTTGTACACTGTTTTCTTTGAACTAATTGCATGCCCAGCAGCTGCCACAGAGTTGGCACAGGAGCTTCATTCAGGTCGAGTGATGAGATGTTTATTCCCCGTGCTCCTCACCAGTGCACATGCAGACCATGTGGTCCTGCTTGTGGTCTTCCACCCTTCGTCTCGCTCGTGCCGGTTGCCATTCCAACTGCCCACAGGCTCAGTCTGCAGTTCCTCAACTCTGACAGTTTCCTAATGCTGTTGGGAAAGCAAGCTCTGCCTTCCAGGTCAAGTCCAGGCCCATCTTGGCCCTGGTTGTTGGCGTTTACAGGGGTTTGCATTTTAAATATGAAATGAGGACTTAGAACAGTTAGCATGCTGGGAACAGACTGGTCTAGAATAAAAGCCTTCTCATTTTTTTTGGGGGGGGGTACTTAAATTTCACAATTAAAATATCTAATATTTAAAGCATGACAAATATCTGGATTCTCTATTTTGTATAGTTAAACTATACAACAAAATTTATGTAGGTGACTTGGTTTCCAGACACCCTGATGTGACATTTAACTTCAGGGATCTGAGATAGAACGGTGAGGATGTGGATCAACTCCCAACCAGGAACCCATGGCTTTCATGGTGGTCAGCTTTTCACTGCAGATGTTTCTGTGCTAAGTGATGTTTCTCATGGATTGGAGTCAGCATGGAGGGTAAGTGCTTGTACAAGCATGAAGACCTGAGTTCAGTCCTCAGGACCCACATAAAAAGCTGGGTGTGGGTTAGGGAGATAGCTTAGTGTTTCAGTAACGTGTTTCCCATGCATGCATGAAGACCTGAATATAGATCCGTAGTATCCACATAGGAAGCCAGGAGCAGTGGGAACACCTGTAATTCTTCCTCTGCAGAGGTACAAATAGGAGGATCCCCTAAGTTTGCTAGCTAGTTAGTCTAGGTAAGTCAGTGAGCTTAGGGTCTCCCACTGAACCCAATCTCAAAAAACAAGGTGGAATTGTTAAAGGACACTAATATCAACCTCTTCTTGTGTATGGATGTGTACACAACAGCACATTTGCATACACACAGAGCCAGACCTCGTGGTGCATGCTTGTGACCCCAGTACTGGGAAGGCAGAGAGAGGTAGATCTCTGGAGCTTGCTAATCAACCAGCCTAGTCTAAGCAGTTTGACAGTGAGAAACCCTGTCTAAAAAAGCAAGATGATTGAGTGAGGAGCAACACCCAAGGTTGACCTCTTGCCTCCAAAGACATGTGCACCTGCAGGAAAAAGAACACCCCTTCATGTCCATGAATGTCCATGCAAAATGTTTCTGTATCATAAATATTAGAATATCTAAAAAGAGCAGGCTAAGGAGATGGTTCATTCCATAAAGTGCTTGCTATACAGGCATCTGGATCTGTTTGAGTCCTTGTTACCTACGTAAAAAGGCATGCAGGGAATATGTAGCCTGCATGCCTTTTTACATGGTATTTGCTTGTCAGCCCAGTGCTGGGGAGGCAAAGACGGAGGATTTTCTGGGGCTTCTTGGCCAGTTAGTCTAGCCTGATTGGTCAGTTCCAGGTTCAGTGAGAGACCCTGTCTCAAAAAAAAAAGTGGAGAGTGATTGAGGAAGACACCCAATGATGGCATCTAGGCTCCACATGCACGTTCAGCTACACACACACATACACACACCCCAAAACAAACACACCCTGCTGGTGGATCCAGCTGCAGCCTAGGCTCTATGGAGCTTTTTTTTCAGGGCATTTTGCTGATGTTTCTGTAATGTCAGGCCTGGGTGTGATGCAAGCTTAGTTGATACTCAATGGAGGCACAAATCAAAGACCTGCATCAACTAGGTGAAGAGTTCCTGTAAAGATTACACACTTGTAAGGTGAGCATTGTCTCTGGGATGCATAATTAGTCAATGGTTCTATACTCTAGGTCAGGAGACTCAGGAAACAAGGACCAGTGTCTTTAAATCCCATATGTGGGCTCCCTTTGCAGAGCAGTAAAAAGCTGCTGCTGTATTCACATCCCCACTCCCCAGCCTGCAGTTAGATGCTTGTTCCTGTAGTCTGGGACTTTGCCACCACTGACTAGTATCCTCAGTATCACGTCCTCTGGTGATGACTTCAGCAAGACAGTCTTGCCTTTCTCTGCTCCCAGTGTGAACTTCAGGTTAAGACAAGTTTGGTCTCTGGTCGTGATGGGGCTTTGGTTTCTCAGCGTGCACAAGTCTCCTGTTAAAACTGCCTTCCGGGGAGATGCAGGGAATATGTAGCCTGCATGCCTTAGTGTGGGTTAAGCCTTAGATTACTTCTCCACCCAGGACATGATCTGCAAATTGTCATTTTATTAAATTTCATGGTGAAGTACCAGGTGACAGTCAATACAGCTCCAGCATTTCTTAGTATGTGTTGTCTTTTTTTATGTATGATGTGTGTGGAGACCAGAGGTTGACATGGGTGTCGCTCCTCAATTGTTTGCCACGTTTTATTATTAAGTACCTTTATCATAGCAAGTATATATTTATTAAATGAATAAGGGTCCTTTGAGGATTAAATTATATACAGTTTTCAAAAATAATATTCTTAGGGAATTTTATATATATCTTGAGCATATTCACCCCTTTTTATTTAAGAGGAGACTATCTTTACAGCGGATGTCTTGGTCCTTGGCTCTCCGGATCTTTCTGTACTCTCATCCAGGATGTCTCTGAGCCCTTAGGTGTGGAGGTTGTGTTATATTGATTGGAAATTGTCATACTGGTATCCAAA
>JAQHUG010000151.1:322776-335881 GCA_028555095.1 Dicrostonyx torquatus
TCTTTCTTTAGGTTGGGAAAAGTTTTCTTCTATGATTTTGTTGAATATATATTCTGTGCCTTTGAATTGGACTTTTCCTTCTTCTATCCCTATTATCTTTAGGTTTGGTCTTTTCATGGTTTCCCAGATTTCCTGGATATTTTGCGTTAAGAATTTCTTGGATTTAACATTTTCTTTGACCAATGAATCAATGAATCTATTTCCTCTATTGTATCTTCAGCACCTGAGATTCTCTCTTCTATCTCTTTCTGTTGCTTATGCTTACATTTGTGGTATTCATATTAAGATTGGTCGGCCAGTGAGCTTTTGGGAGTCTGCTTATTTGGCTCCCACATGCCCCAGCAGCAGGGTTATAGGCACACACTATTGTATGTATATGTAAAATTTTACATGTAAAATCCTGGGCATTGGAACCTAAGTCCTTATGCTGTCAGGCACACCACTGACCACAAGGCCAATCTGTTACCTGTCCACCCTTTTCCAGATGGCATCTATGGCTTGAGATGAGAAACTAGTGTGTTTCCCCACTCACCCTGGTCCCAGGGCCTCCAGCAGAGTCAGAGTAGGTAAATATGGAGGAACATGGTGGTTCTCCCTGAGTTGCATGCCCATACTTCTGGCTGCTGTCTGGGGCTGTGGCCTGTAGATCCAGGCAAGGCAGTGCTGAATATTCCAGCTGTAAGTAGAGAAAGCAAGAATCCCTTTTGTGGGGAGGTGTCTTTAGCTGCAAAGGGCCACCAGATGTCTTGAATTTCTCACATAGACATTTAAAAAAATTTGCATTAGTGCTCTTTGCTGTCAGACTTAACATGGAAAGGGCACTTGATGGGAGGAATGGTTACAAGTCGTGTGGAGGATGGGGCCAGCCATGACTCCATGACATCCTGGTACCCGAGAGTGCGCCGTGTGCCATCCCTGGGCTTCCTTCTGTTCACTCAGGTTTGCCCTTGTAAAACAGAGCCCCTCCTTGTGTCTAAAACTCAGACACTGAATGTTTCAGTGTGTTCACAGGATTCTAGTGAGTAGCCTAGTAGCCTGTGTTCTGATTTGCTGCGTCTGGCCACCCTGCTATAGTGTCTCAACTGGTAAACGGTCAGTTGTCTCCACTGCAGAGGTGCTGGGCCTAAGAACTACTTAATAATGAGCTAAGTGGAATAGACGGGGTAGTTCGTGGTGTCCTTGGAAACTGAATGGCTCTTGTTTTTCCCCGGGTACTTTCTCGGGTATAGATTTGTCTCCACCCATTGTGGTCATG
Source organism: Dicrostonyx torquatus (assembly GCA_028555095.1). Lineage (NCBI taxonomy): Eukaryota > Metazoa > Chordata > Mammalia > Rodentia > Cricetidae > Dicrostonyx > Dicrostonyx torquatus. The sequence continues at coordinate 324,032 of JAQHUG010000151.1, forward strand.
TCAGTCTGATCATTGCCAAGTGGGCTATGAACCTGGGCACAGTGCCTTTGAAAACACTGATTGGGGGGCTGGAGAGATGACTCAGGTCAAGAACACTAGCTGTTCCAGAGAACTTGGGTTCAATTCCCAGTACCCATAGGCAGCTACCTACTTATCTGTAAGTCTAATTCCAAGGGATCCAGTACCCTCATCTGGCCTCTGCCGGCACTGACCCAAGTGGGGCACAGACATACCTGCAGTCATAGGTAACATGAAAGTTAAAACAACACTGATGTACTTTGTGGAAACAGTAAATGCTTACTGTTCTTTTGTGTACTGCAGGATCCCAGAATCAGACTCGGTGTGGGATCACGCATCCTGCTAGCCCACTCCCCTGGCTGGCTCTCTGCTGGAGTAGCTGGGATTTTGAGGTGTGAGTTTACACTGACCCCTCAGTTACCAAGCCCTCACTAATTTAAAGGCACAGTAACATCCCAGGATAATCTTAGTAAACAAGAGCCAGGGAGGCCAGCGGCCTCGCTCCCTTGCCTCCCAACTCTTCTCTGCCTTGTCTGTGGGGCAGTTCTCGAGAACCTTCCTCTGCTCTAGTGCCCGAGAGCCACACAGGCCTGAGGCTTGTTCTTTGCTACCTAAGAAGGAAATTCTAGCAGGTGTTTAAGGGCTGGGCCACTCCCACCCTCAGTTGAAGATCAGGATTTAGTCTTATGGAAAGAGACACATGATCTCTGTAGGTTCTCAGGAACTTTAAACTCAGAGTCCCTGTGGGAGCTCCACCCCCAGTGGCCCTGGTCAGTGTGGACCAGAAAGCCTGAGGACAGCTACCAAGGACTGACGCGGCGATTGTAAAATGCAATAAAGCCATCCATTGTCTCGTGTGCATGCACTTGTTTCCAGATAGTTTTCTTGCTAGGACGGGCCAGAAGACATTTTAAAGAAGTCTTTCTCCACTGAGTTGGCAGGAGTGTCTTTGCTTATGCTGTCTCGTGGAAGCCTGTGTAGAAACACCATTGGGTTGGAAGCACTTCTCAGAACCTTCCCACTCGAGGCCTGCACCTCTGCCCTGTGCAGCGACTCAGTATCTATTCCTAATATGCTGAGCATGGCTCATGTTTCAGGCAGGCAATGTTGAGATGCCTCCAGAGAAATGGGACCTCAGCAGCTAGGTTTAAGGAGAGCTGGGGCCATGCTGCCCACTGCCTGTCCAGCAGCCAAAAGAGCCAATACATACAGATATTCTGTAACAAAGCCTGCCAGCTTGACAACTGTTGGCCTACTCGGATAGCTGTTTTCTCAGTGTAAATTCTAAGGATAAAACTAGTGTTAACTCCCAAGACCTCAGGAAGAAAGGTCATGTACCAAATAAGTGGCCATTCCCCTAGACAACCCTGCCAACAAACAGGAACCGCCAGCAAAGCTGACGTCAGAAGCTGCAAACACTTCTTAGGGGGTGGGGAGGGCAGCTGAAGTGGCCCGGGTAGAGGTGACCAAGCTGAGTCTGAAATCATGACTTCTCCATAGTGAGCAGAAGTGGGGAGAGGGGCTGCAGCAGTACTAAAAATCCTACACGGCTAAATGACTGAACTTGGTGGCTAGGGAGAGGCGAAATGTTGCAGAGCACAGCCACACTAGCTTGTGCTGGTCTTAGTTTCTTTGAAAGCCATTCTTTGCCCATCCTTATGTCCAACCACACAGTGTATTTTCAGCAAACCACTAGTTTCAACCAGTCCAAGGCTGTCAACTAGATAAGGCCACAACACAGTTGTTTGCTGTCACTAACCACCCAATGTCTCCACAACATGAGAAGTGTCATTTAGATCTGTCCTGTTGCTAGAAAAGCTTCATGAAACTGTTGCCACACTGGAACATGGTATTTGGGGTAAGCTGAGTTTGTTCCTGAGCCAGAACAGATGTTCACATCTGGCAGAATAAACTGTTACTTTCTTTTGAGGTGAGGTACTCAGCTTTTTGTGGCCATTCACCCACTCCACAGTCCAACAAGGACCTTCCATGGCTGGCTACACAGCATCAAGTAACTGTAAGGTATTATTTTGTACTGGTCATAAACTGTCAAGGGAATACCTTATCCCTTATTTGCTTTTACATCAGGAAAATTACTTCAAGTACTAACTGCTGTTGGCTTTTCCCTGGGAAATGTAGCTGTACTTCCAAGCTCCTACTGCATCCTGCGTCCGGCTGGCCATTCCTGAGCATCTCGCCATGTCAAGTGCTGAGGAGCTGATATTAGAAGGTGACATGTATACTGGTTAGTTTTTGTCAACCTGGCACAGATGAGTTACTAGGGGAAAAGTAACCTCCATTGAGGTTGGTTGGTCTCCATCACAGTGGCCTATGAGACATTTTTTGATCAGTGATTGATATGGGGGAGGGGATTGTCAGGGCAGGTAGTCCTGAATTGTAGTAAGCCATGGGGGAGCAAGCTAGTAAGGAATGTTCCTCCAGTTCCTGTTCTGTTCTTGCCCTGACTTCCTTCAGGGATTGACTGATAAAGGCCTGGAAGCCAGAGCAGCTGTCTGTCTTGGGTTTGACAGCTGGACACAGTACTAGATATATCTAGGAAGAGGGGGTGTCGGCTAAGGGACCACCTCCATCAGACTGGCAAAGCATCTTCCTTATTCTAAAAATTAATGACTGGTATGGGAATGCCCAGCCCACTGTGGACAGTGCCACCCTGAGTATGTATAAGAAACAAGTTGAGCCAGGCAGTGGTGGTGCACACCTTTAATCCCAGCACCTGGGAGGCAGAGGCAGGCAGATCTCTGAGTTTGAGGCCAGCCTGGTCTACAGAGTGAGTTCCAAGACTAGCTCCATAGCTTAAAAAAAAAAAAGGCAACAGCAGTAAGTTGTGCAAGCCCCTCCAGTCTCTGCTTCCCGGTCCGCAGTGCTCCATCACCATCTGCTTCCCGGTCCGCAGTGCTCCATCACCATCTGCTTCCCGGTCCGCAGTGCTCCTCCACCATCTGCTTCCCAGTACGCAGTGCTCCATCACCGTCTGCTTCCCGGTATGCAGTGCTCCATCACCGTCTGCTTCCCGGTACGCAGTGCTCCTCCACCATCTGCTTCCCGGTACGCGGTGCTCCATCACCGTCTGCTTCCCGGTCCGCAGTGCTCCATCACCGTCTGCTTCCCGGTACGCAGTGCTCCTCCACCGTCTGCTTCCCGGTACGCAGTGCTCCTCCACCGTCTGCTTCCCGGTATGCAGTGCTCCTCCACCGTCTGCTTCCCGGTAAGCAGTGCTCCTCCACCGTCTGCTTCCCTGTACGCAGTGCTCCTCCAGTTTGCTTCAGTTCCTATGTTCAGGCTCCTGTCCTGGCATCCCTTGATGGTAAATTATGATCTGTCATATGAAACAAACCCTTGCCTTCCCAAGTTGCTTTTGGTCCCAATGTTTATCACATCAAACCAGGATGGAAGCTGGTCCTGAAGTGGAGCACTGCTGTGGCAGATGTGACTGTGAGGAACTCAGTCTGCAGAAACGGTCAAGTGCTTGGCTTAATGAGCTGTTGTAGTAACTTCGTAAATACTGAGAGAAATGCAGATAGTGGGGTTCTGACTTGGGAAGTTTGAGGGTCCCTTAAAGACTATTGCTGTTTGTGTGATATTTGGAATTCAGTATTTGTGTTTTGTTCAGCTAGGGTTGGAACATGAGCTGTGATTAACAAGGGACCGGTACCACTGAGTGAAATGTTTGCTCTACTGAGACAGCTGATGCTGGTTAGCGCAGGCTGAAAAAACAGCTGTGATTAAGGACCCCGCATCATTGAGGTCAAGTCTCTGGGAAGTATTTCCCAAGGGTCAGCACACAGGTGTGGTCCAGGACGGGCAATGCTGCATCACAAAGTCTGGTAGCTCAGCCTAGCAGTGGGTCAGTGTCTTCCATATGGTCCTGGTTTTGAGGGTGTGAGAGGGTGAGTCAGAGCTGCTGAGGTCTGGAATCAGGAGGAAGGGACTGTGACTCGGTTGTAGAGGCGGCTCCAGGATTGAAGGGGTCTTGGAGAAGCCAAGGGTCCTAAATAAGATAGTCCTAAAGAACCAGGAAAGGCTACTAGTACTTGCAGTCTTAGGTACAGTGACTTCAGCATGTTGCAGAGGCCAGGTCCCTTATTGGATAACAAGGATCACAGCAGTGTGGAGTAGAGCATGCCTGCTGAGACAAGTCGTGTGTGCAGAAGGGAGAGCCAGGGAAGATTGTGAGCTCAGGATTTCAGACACTGGGCCATTTACATTGTTGGGAGTTTGGTTTTGCTCTGATCTGATTCCTACTGTGTACTGTTTTCCTTTTGGAATCAGAAATTATATAAGTTGCTTATTATTTTATAGGAGCCCACAATTAAGGGACAAGAGATCTTGAACTTGTAAAATAGTTGAAAATTTAAAGACAGGACCTCTGTGTGAGAGATTGGGGACAAAGGAAAGGTTATGGTTGAACAGGGATGTATTTGTGGGTCAGTGAAGGGCTAATTATAAAAGTTAAGTTTTTTGTCAGCCTGACACAAACTGGAGTCACCTGGAAAGAGGGAATCTCCTAATTGATGTAGGGCATTTCCTTGACTTTTTCAGCCCCATGTCGGTAATGCTGCCCCTCGGGCAAGTGGTCCTGGGCTGTATAGAACATGGCTGTAAGCACTGTCCCTCCATGGTGCCTGCCCTGACTTCCTTGTGATAGACTAGATGGATTAGAAATATAAGCCAAAATTTTTTCCTTCTCAAGTTGTTTTGGTCATGAAGATCCTTTTTCTTAGTTTGGATATACTGGAGAGTAATTCACCAGGAAGGCTTTTTTGACGCCTGTCTTCAGTGACTGCACTGAGCTCTGAAGGAAGAGTGGGGTCTAGAGGGATGCCCCCGTAGGGTATCAAGCAGCAGGAAGCTGTACCTTTTAGCACAGCAGTCTTAACTTGCCACAGGTTGAAATTCCTTCACCCTAAAATAGCTTCCATTGCCACTGTCTTCAGAAACTGCACCTGCTGACATCAGTTACAGAACTGAAGTTCTGAGGGGCAAAAGTGGATGACTGTTGTAGAACGTGAACTTCTGCAGTTAGAGCAAACGAAGGTGAGCCGACCCTCTCCCCAAACACAGTTCTGCTGTTGTCTTCAGAAGTCTGTGAGACCCAACACCCAGAGCAAATACTGTCCTGGCCCACCCATGAGTGTGTTAGTGTGTATTTCTTTCTTTTTTTTTTTTTTTTTTTTTTTGATTTTCGAGACAGGGTTTCTCTGTGGCTTTGGAGCCTGCGCTGGAACTAGCTCTTGTGGACCAGGCTGGTCTCGAACTCACAAAGATCCGCCTGCCTCTGCCTCCCGAGTGCTGGGATTAAAGGCGTGTGCCACCACCGCCCGGCTAGTGTGTATTTCTTATCCACAATTTGACAGTGGGATTTGCCCCACACTTCCATTTTTATTGCACAGGCTTGTCTGTGGGAGTTTACATGGAAGCTATCTATGTCTTTTGATAGCAGTTCCGAGCAGTATAAGTAAGCCCGTCACTGGGACCGCAGAACAGACAAGGACTGCACACCAGGAACTAGAACCTGTACTGCAGCACAGTGCCTTCGCACGCCCTCATGCAATTACACAACTCTGTGGGAAACAGGGTTTCTCTAGTTCCCATCTAGATAAGTAAATCGAGACTTGGAGGTGTCTCTCTATATTTCAGGAGCTTCAGGATAAGGTTGCTGGTCTCAGCATCCCTGGTCTTTAGGCCGCTGCTGTCTGCAAAGGAGTGATGGATAAACACCTGGCAGATTCCAAACAGACTACTGAGCTAGGTAAAGACAAATATTTTAATCTTTCCCCCATCTTATGCTAGCTAAGTAATATAGGTCACATATTACATTTACTTGTAGACATTTAGAAAACAAAGTGGGTGGTATCTCTTTATAGATCCTATTAATAAATTTTATTTGGAGCTTGTACCACAACAGTTCTAACAGCATGATTAAGGCTGCACGCCCCAGAGTGGTCACAGGTGTGTGCAGCATGGGACGAAAAGGTTGCACCTCAGAGCTGACCATGATCAAGTTAAAACACCTGACACAATATTCGTGCTAAGAAATTTCCTTCAGGTCATGACCAGCATGAAAAAAATCAGGAGAGAGATTCTGCAAACATTCTGTAAATGTGTACAGCAATGTGCTGCAATAGGAGTCAAAATCAAATTCTATTTAGTGTTAACATCAAGCCCTTAGGAGAAAAAAAAAAATCTCCTTTGTCATTTATATATGCCAAGAACTATTCACACTGAGGGCTGGGCAGGGCAGCCAAGGAGCTGAACAGGCTCCGCACCTGTAAGGAATGCTCAGGCTAATACTGAAGGTCTTTCCCCTCGTGCACATCCACCTCTGGCCTTGAGAATCTCAATTATCAGCCGTTAAATAAAACCAGGAGAAAGCAATGCAGATCTCTGGGAACCTCATCCTTTCCAAAGGGAAAATGCTCTGCCAATTCAAGTCATTCAGTCAGGAAGATGAAGTAACAAGTTAAGGCTTTGGTGACAGTTATAATCCTCTGAGAAATTACTTTCCCTTAAGTCAAGATAAGATAATAGTGTTTACTGTACTTTCTCTTGACTCTTAAAACCACTGGTATTGGGAGTAGGCAACTTGCACCTGCGAATGAGTTGGCAGGAGGAAGGTCCCCCCACAGCTGTCCCAGACTGGTGCAGGGCAGTCAAGCCTGGCTCTGGTAGAAGCAGGAAGGACAGCAAGATCCCCAGTCTCAGTATGTTGAGGAAGCTGTACTCATTGCATCTTCAGAGATTTTGGTGCTGGACGGGTGGATGCTTGCAAAGTACTTGACGTCACTGTCCCGGTCCATCTGAAGGGCCATGATGGTCTGTTCCACGGCCTCCTGATGACAGCTGGCAGAGGCTAAGAAGTATTCTGGAAGTGACATGTGCAGTACACAACATTAGTTTTGGAATTTTGGAGCAATATATTCATGTATAAAAAACTCACTGTCTAATAAACAACTCTTCCCAAGTATAAACAACTATGCAACACAGTCTGCAAACTCATTTGTTGCAAGGAAAAGAAAAACCACTAGAATCAAAAGGGATTATAATTATAAGATTTATTGTTTTTATGATAGACAAATCTCTTGATAGTGGATTAAGCTCATGCCCAGAAAAGGAAAACTATATACGCACCCTTTTTCTGGAAAAATATCAATTTCCTTTAGTCATTTAAAAATGTATACATATTGCAAAGACGGAAAGCAGCAGTGATTTACATTGTATGAGGTCACTGCAAGTTTTTTTCATGCTTCAGTCATGAATTCACACACTCAACTTTATGTGCATCTGGAGATGCAGTCAGTATCCAAACCGACAAAACAAATACGCAGTGCCTGTGTCTTGTGCTTGGTGAGTGAAGGAAAAAGACAAACCTCCTTGAACCTGCAGTCAAGTGGATATGTAAGCCTTGGCATATAGAGAGGTCCAAGAAAAACTTTTAGGAGTTGGTGCTCTTTTATCCTGTGGGTAACGGGGATTGAACTCAGGTCTTCAAGCTTGGCAGCAAATGCTTTAACCTGCAGAACCAGTTTGGCTCCTCCTGTTATTCAAATTATTAAAATTTGCATATGTATGAATCTCTGTGGGTGTGTGCATGTATAGGTGCACCATGTTTGGAGGCCAGCTAAATGGTTTCCTTGATTGCATTCCACCCCTTATATTTTGAACCTCAGTGGTCTCTAGTTTTTACTTAAAAGCACTTGAGCATCTACCCATGCCCACACCCCCTTTTTACACAGGTTCTTGGAATCAAATGCAGGTCCTCATGCCTGCAGAGCAAAACAGACTGAACTGTCTCTCCAGACACCATCATTACCAAACCTTTAAGACTACTAGGTTTTGGGCTGGAGAGATGGTGCCATGGTTAAGAACACTGGCTACTCTTCCAGAGGTCCCAGGTTCAATTTCCAGCACTCACTGGCAGTCTATAATTCCAAGATCTGATACCTTCACACAGACAGGCATACATGCAGGCAAAACTCCAATGCACATAAACTAAAAATGAATTTAAGGTTTTAAGCTACAAAAAATATGTATAGGATTAGCAAAATTTCTGCCCACATACCAATAGCTTAATTAAAAGGCCTTTAGTGTTCTATACACTCTGCAGAAACCATCAACTTATCTTTCTGCCAGGTTTATTGCTTAGTTGTGACTCAGAACCTTCTTCCTGCCCACATATATCCTATCACCGCCACCCACCTTTCTCTAGCAGAGTCTGTCGCAGGGTTTTTGCAAGCAGCACTCTAACGTTTGGAACCCTGTCATTGGCCAAGGTCAGCAGATGTGGCATCAGGTGCACAGCAAACTGGTCCATGGGGAGGCAGTCATCTTCAATGACAGTCTGGTGGGAAGAAGCAAGTGCTTCAGCTGTCGGGCTACTGTTCAAACCATCATACAGAGCCCTGAGTGACAACTTAAGTGGTATGGATTTTAGTGTGCATGCTTAGACTAGAATTCCAAGTGCATGGGAACTCAAATCCAAACAATACATGTATATTGTACATGCTAGGTAAGGTACCGAATCATGCTTCAGTACATTTACGATGTTTGGGTCAGGATAAAGAGGGTTGCGTCTACTTGGAATGCTGCCCCATCCTTGGTGCTGGTAAAAGCAGTCAGAACCTTTCCTTTTATCTTTCACTTTAGGACTTCTTGACAGTTTGACTTTATCTTTACGTCCCTCAGCTACCTTCCCCCATTACATTTAGGTCATTAGGAACCATGGTCCTGCATCTACTTCTCAAGTGCTGAGTGCGTCCCATCCACCATGCTTGGCTTTAGTTGCAGTTTTAAATTACAGAGACCAAGGACGGCAGGTCTATACCTTTATTTCCAATCTACATTCTGGTGCACACTGTGATGTGTATGGAGTGTTGTGGTACATGTGGGTATGCCATCTGGCTGAAGGAACCAGACAGATGCCTAACTTTGAGAAGCATGCACCTCATGATAGGCAGACAGATAGTGCATCCAGCCTTGTGGTTAAGGGAGGAGGTCCGAGAGAGCAGGGACTGCGAGAAGTTTGACTGCCTGTGCCTAGGCCTTTCTTACCTGGCAGACAAAGACGAAGGCTTGCCGACCAGACCACCTTGGACACCTGCCAAAATTCTCTACCAGCTCATTTATGAGATCTACTCCAAATGTTGGGGGTGTTGCTGTGTGGAGTTTCTTCACCATTTCACTGACCTAAAGGAAGCACAAGGTAAGGCGGGCTTCCTATCAGTCCTGTGACTAGACAGCAATGATGGAAAGGCCAGCGAGCTCAAACGTACCAACTTGTAGGAAATCCAACGGACTGAAGAAACTTTGTCTGCACACAGATTCAAAGCAATGGGACGCAAGTAATCATAAACATCTCTGGGACTATATAATTCTAGAAGTAAAATCAGCTGTCTACAAAGATATAAATGACAAAAGAATTAAAATTCAACCAAAAATAAGACAGCAGATTGTGTTCTAACTTTGTAATACCAGACAAGTTCTTATGATCAAGTAGGCTTCTGTGCAGAGCAACCTCTAGGCTCTCCTGGAATACACAGAAGGGGACTTCAACAGCAGTGAGCTCGAGGCATGACACATCCCCAAGAAATGGGGGGGGGCTTTTTCTTCTGCATTGGGACAGCAGCACCAGATGGTTTCTACTTCTGGCCACCAGCATTATATGCCAAATAAGTGGGTACATATTACCCATTGTCAGGTATTTTCCTTTAGCATTAACAAAATGAGCTAAAAGCATTTAGGAATGGAACAAAGCAAAGCACTTCCTTGTCTGCTCACTGGATGTCATGCATGTGGTTTTCCTACTGCATTGGTTTAGAACAACAAACCTCAACCTGTGGGCTGTGACCCCTCTAGTCGTAGACTGACCCTTCTCAACACCATCCTGCATATCAGATATTTACATGAGAATTGATAACAATAGCAAAGTTACAGTTAAGTAGCAACAAAGATAATTTTATAGTTGTGGGTCACCACAACATGAGGAACCATAGTAAAGGACTGCAGCATTAGGAAGGTTAAGAATCACTGGTTACAAGGGTCTGAGACTAGCGAAAAGCACGAGTGAGCTCAGTGGAGAACTGCAACAAGCAGCACTAGCCCACCACACGAGTCAGGACAGGACTCCATCAGTCTTCAGGGCACATGCTACGGGCAACAAGAAGTCCTCTCCTGACATTAATTCCCAAGAGGATAAAATGTGCCAGGCAATATGAGAAAACCCAGCTCAAGTTGCTGTGACCAGACAGCTCACAACTACCTGTAACTCCAGTGGGCACACATGGGGTGCACTGATAACACATTAAGACGAAACACTGACATACATAAAATTAAACACTGAAATTAAGGGCCTTCTTTTGATACCAAGTAAACATCCTGCGGCTATAGAAGACCTGCACAAGACTGAACATTGGCACAGACTGAAGCTGGGTACCAGTGGAGGGGACAACCTCCGAGAAAGTCCAGATGCCAACGGTCTGCCAAAGACTTAAGGCAGAGCCAGGAGGAGAGGATGTCTATGAGTACAGGGACAGCAGGGAGCTGAGGATGGAGCAGTACACTAGAAAAAAGGCCACCGGCATCCCAGCCCACCCTCAGCAAAGGCAATGCTGCCCTAGTGACAGTGACAGGCAGAGTGCACAGACAGCACCCTGGGAATGGATGCAAGTAGATTTATTAAAACCCAACTCCATGCAGCCAGGGAAGTGGGGCAGGTATGATAAAGGCTCAGAACCTAAACAAGCTTGGGCGTACGGCCAGGAAGACCATGTAAAGGGAAAGCTGAGACAAACCTATCCCTGCAAGTCAATGTCAATAGGGTTAGAACTTACTCCGCCAGTTCAGCGCGAAAGCGCCAATTCCTACTGTTATCTGTCACCAAAAACTCCTGGAGCTGATAAAGGTACTCTCTCCTCTTATCAATGTGAAGAAGCTGAAGTGACAGAAGGAGACATTTTTATTTAGCTAGGACAAGGCACAGACATTATTTTAGACTGAAGAATATGATAATCCCCCTAAAGAAATGTGCAAGCAGGTGCAGGTACATGTGGAGGCCACAAGAGAGCACCATGTGCTCTAGCTGATTTGTTGAACTGTCTTTCACTGAACCTGCCTTTTTTGGCTAGGCTGGCTGTCCAATCACCTGCTGTGATCTGCCCATCTCCATAACCCATCATGGGGACAGACAGAGGTACTTGGAATCTGAAGTCAGGTCTTTGGCTTACAGCAAATGCAGCAGCCATCTCCCCAGCCCTTGTTTTAAAAAAAATGAGTCTTAGGGGCTAGAGAGAAGACAGCTCAGTGATTAGGAGCGTTTGGCTCTTACCAAGGGCCTACATTCTGTTTTCAGCAGCCACATGATAGCAACTCTGCTTCCAGACCATCAGACCCCACATTCTGACCACCACAGGCTCTGAACATATGTGTGGCTCACATATATGCACATCAGACTCCTCTGTGGCTTTAGAGTAACAGGCTAGGGATAAGACAGTCACAGAACTCAAGGCCTGTCTCTCCAGTTTCTTACTACCATGGAGAATGGCTGATTCTCAAGGAAATCAAGTAGACTGCACATGAAAGTGATCAAACTTAATACATGATGGAAAGTGTCAACATCATGTTATCCCTAAGTGAACACATTTGGAAAAGCATATCATGCCACAACCAACAAAACTTAATGGCTACACATCTTTATTAAGAAACAGCCAGGTGGTGGTGGTGCACGCCTTTAGTCTCAGTACTTGGGAGGCTGAAGCAGGCTATCTCTGAGTTTGAGGTCAGCCTGGTCTACAGAGTGAGTTCCAGGACAGCCAAGGC